>JAQFZE010002897.1:0-13611 GCA_034695245.1 Dicyrtomina saundersi | reverse complement strand
GTCTGTGGAAAAAGATACAGATTTTCAAAGTTGATAAAAAATGAACCCGATCACACATACGCACTCCCCTACTACGTTGTGAACAACTCAAATTGTGGTTGTTTTGTGATTTCGGAAATCACAATCTTCAGAGTTGTTTGTAAACAACTTGCAACAGTAAGCTGAATATAATAAAACTCCAGAGCACCCACAGTGAAAGAGCCGGCAATCTAGCAAATGCTTAATAACGTACAATTAACAGAAAAGAACTTTATATAACCGATTTTGTGCTCAAAAATACATGGAGATCCATTTTTAAAATTTTACGATTTATCAAAGTAAGCAAATAGTTTTAAACACCTCCCATAGGAGACATTGAAGGAGAGGGATTGGCCAACGGTGACAGTGCTGGAGAAAAACTAGGAGACATAGGACCAGATGCGAAAGTACTATCGTGAGAAATGGGTGACCTAGGAAGCAGAGGTAAGGGTGGCAAGTGTCCGGAACGGCCACCACTAGGATTTACCCTTCTAGGAGCAGGATTTGTAAATGCAGGAGGAGGACATGTACCCTTCCCACTGGACTGATTGCTAGGCATATGGCGTGAATGAATACCACTGTAGTGAGCCTCCGAATTATTTGACACATCATCTTTAAGTCGTGCGATTTCGGAAAATACGTGAGCTAATGGTTGATACTGTGGACCCCAGTCTAAAAGATAGTCCCAATTGTAACTACCCGTTAATTCCTCCTCACTGTGAACTATGGAACTGAGAGAGCCGTTCATGGACGGTTGAGGAGCATTACTCAGATTGACTCTGGAGTCATCCATACTTTCACTGTCATTGTTCATATCGTCTGGTATTTGTGCATAGATGAGCGTCGAAATGTCCATGCCATCCCCTTCCCCCCCACCCTCATCCTCGAAGAGATGAATACTATCCAGAGCATCCGGAGCTCTAGGAGTCCAATCGTTGTGATCATGGACACCGGGATGAATATGAGGGGCTTGGTGCTCTTCGCTTATTTTAGGACGAATACCTAGCCGTGCCAAGTATTCTTGAGTATTTTTGGCTGAGCTCTGGGACATGTTGTCGTAGTCACCATGCCCTCCTAAGTCCGAGATTCCAATTCCATCCCGTAGCTTCTGTTGGGCAAGAGATCCTTCGTTGATCATACGAATTTCTTCATCCTCCACTTCCTCCCCTTCTTCCGCCGACCCCCTTCCACTCGAAGCGGAATGACTTTGGTCTGACAACTCTGACACAGTATTGTTCACCCGCCGTCTGTCATTCACACCCAAGTCCGCTAGATCACTATACTGCGGACTGTACAGTGACGTGGGCCGGGAATTATTTGCATGTATCGTCGACTGAGCGTATTCTAAAGTGTCAAATGCGGAGTTATTGTATGTCTCTGACTTACCATTCTTGGCTTGTTTCTTATGTCTTAAGTGAAGCACTACAAACACTGTACAACAGAGAAATAGGAGTAGAAGAGAAGTCACTAGAAGTCCAACTACCCAGTCGGCAACACTAGAACTAGAAGCCATTTCTAATTCATCTGACGCAGCACCGACAGACAACTCACAAACAGACACTGCTGATTTCGAGCCCGGACGGCCCGAATTAACAACAACGGCTACACTAGTATTAAAGTCACTGCCTAAAACTTGCCGAAGAATGATGGCACCCGTAGTTCTATTAACTTTAAAATAACTGCTCGATTGTCTCAGCTGGTACAAAATTACTCCATCTGGTCCATAGTCTTGGTCTCTTGCCTCCATCCGGCCCACAATATAACCCGGTTGAGCATTAATAGGAATTACAAATTTGTATGTCTTCTGAGTAAACTGCGGTGCATACTCATCACGTGAATCCACGTCCACTTGAACTTTCACTGTAGCAGACTGACCACCAATATCATTTGCTCTTAACGTAAAGTAGTAACTGGAGGTGGACTCGTAGTCAAACACAGAAGCCGTCGTCACGACCCCTGTACTCGAGTCCACACGAAAATTGTCTTTGCCATCTCCCTCCAGAATGGAATAGTTTAATTTTCCATAAATCCCTTTGTCCAAATCAAACGCCCGA
Organism: Dicyrtomina saundersi; assembly: GCA_034695245.1. NCBI lineage: Eukaryota > Metazoa > Arthropoda > Collembola > Symphypleona > Dicyrtomidae > Dicyrtomina > Dicyrtomina saundersi. Next base: position 11,539 of record JAQFZE010002897.1, on the reverse strand, counting down.
GCCTTGAAAACCATCGTTCCCACCGGCTCATTCTCCCCTACAAATTCTAAGTACAGAGGATACGAGAAGAAAGGAATGTGATCGTTCTCATCCATAATTTCAACACTGAGAACAGTCAAACTCCAAAAACGACCAGCACTTTTAGAATCTTGAGCACGAATCACACAGCGGTACTGGGAGACTTGATCGTAGTCAAGTGGTTTTTTCAGAACGATTAATCCAGTCCGTGGGTACAATTCAAAAACACCATCATCGTTTCCTGAGGTTATATCGTAACGGACCGAGTCATTTTGCATATCCGCGTCCACGGCTTGGATTTTCAGAATGCTTGAACCAATTGGTTTATTCTCATTCACATTCACTCGATACTCAGATTTATCAAATTTAGGCGCCACATCATTCACATCAGAAATCTGAATGTGCAACTCTGCCACGGAGCTACATTTGGCTATGTTGACACAGTCGGCAGTAACTTGAAGTTTAAACAATTTTTGATCTTCTCTGTCCAGGGGTTTAGCTACAATTACTTCTCCTGTGTGACTAGACCGTGAAAAACAGACAAGCATAGAAGATTAACGTTTATTCCACTGCCTCATCATTACAGATTTTTGTGATGAAGTCTGGCATATAATAAGTCAACGTTCAAAAACAGCACTGAGCGGTTACACAGGCTCACGGGTTTTTGCTATACGTACCTTGTGATTGTGAAATACCCCTCGGAATTCCCAGATTTAATCCCGTAGTGAAAATGTAAGTTACTGCTCAACTTCTTGTCATACTCCACATTGAGTTTGATGACTATGGTTCCTGGTTTGACTGCTTCACTGATTGTAGCTCTGTGAAAAACAAAGGAAATAGAAAATTACAGCAATCATAGAAATGAGCTCATCACATTTTTCCAGAACAATAACTACAATAAGTGGAGAAGGTATAAAAAGGTAAGCTTACATGTATTTATTTTGTGAGAATCTGAGTAAATCAGATTCTGATGGGCGGACTTCTATCCATAATGTTGCTTTCGAAGACTTTTTAGGCTTCCCTGAGTCTGTAGCAATGATGGTCAATTGCGCAAAAGGATTTTCATGCTGGTAAGAAATCGTTCCGTTCGTATAAACTGTCCCAGTATTTTCATCAATCCAAAGACCGCGTATGCCTTTGAACCGCCCATCTTTGGGGACACGTAAGGAGTACTTGATTAATGCATTCAGACTTGAATCTTTATCGGTTGCAGTCACTTGGATTACTTCCGAGCCCGGCTTTGTGTCATCTGTTAAGTTAAAGTGGACACTTGTTACATGATTAATTAGCTCCACTTAACATTCCTACTCCTTTTTAAATTGATCAGCCGAGATTTGCAGCCATGGTCATGCATCATGGCAATATCAACTATGTTTATTTCCTGAAAATTATCAGACCGATTGTGCACACATTTTTACCCGAATTAGACAGAATTATCAATACTTGATCGAAAACCATTTGACTTTATACATTTGCGAGCCATACAAGAGCAAAACAGAAGCATGAGGGGAGATACTCTACAAGAGCTAGGGCGTATACAGTAATCTAGACTTACCAGGTATAGTCACATGGTAAATATTCGATGAGAACGATGGAGCAAAATCATTGAAATCCTGAACGTGAACTGTGAGACTTGTGAAGGCCGTGTGGACTGTGTCAGACACTTGAATGTGAGCCACGTGAGTTTTTTCTGTTTCATAGTCCAATGGTCTGGACAGAGTGACTCGACCACTGTATTTCTCAATTGAGAAAGTTGAATTCGGATTTCCTTTATCCGTGAACGAGTACACTAGACTTGGATTGGTGTCCACGTCGTTGGCCACCATAGTGATGACCAAGCTGCCCACTGGAAGACTTTCACTCACATTAATGACACTGTGAGGCGCCACGGGAACGTTATCATTAGAATCTTGCACAAAAATCTGTAGCAAACAAGTCCCAGTCATTTGAGGTGATCCTTCGTCAGTGGCAATGATCGTCAGACGATACTTATCTTGAATTTCACGATCCAAAACAATGTTCGTCTTCACTATTCCTGAGAATGGTGGTTCGATGATAAACGCATTGTCGTGGTTCCCATCGACGATATGGTAGATTAAGCTGGCGTTGGGTCCCTCGTCATTGTCCGTTGCGGTTACCTGGAAACACGAAATGAAATAGCATCAAATCAAATAGTATAAAATCCTTATTTCTAACCTACACGTGATTGGAAAACTGGAGTTATTCGATTGCGTCCTTATTCGAAGGTAACTACGGATTTGATTGGACGTCCATGCTTCATCATTGGCTACCACATCTTCATGCATGTAGACGAATTTTCAAAGGAACAAGAATCATTACAGCGTAACTTTTCAAACTTTCAAACCCTCAATACCACACACTTGTGACTGTTTCGGGATTAGTTGCATTTTTAACCATTCTAAATAAAGAGGATAATAACGATATTTTCTTTTCAACTCAAGTTAATGTCATATCCACAACTGAGATGAGTATTTGAATATGTTGCATAAACAGTGTGTAGTTTTGTAGCAATATTAATAAATACAATTATGCCTGGAGATGTTGTTTTGGTTAAAATTCCAGTCTTCATGTATAAAGCCTCTTAAGTTTAAGAAACACGAAAAGATTGGATTAAAAAATGAGGCTGCAATTAAAATGCACCATAACAATAATAAAATATTTGTCATCAAATAATAAATTCTTAAAAGGGTGAAAGTAGTGAAACATAAACAGTGGTTTTTATGGGACAAAGGAATATTAGATTCCAAGCTATTACAGCAAATTGGCCATTAGTATAGCAGCGCATTGCATCCTTAAATTGTAAGTACCGTAAATCCTCGGATAAGCGCCAGGTTGCAAATAAGCGCCGGGTCTCACATAAGCCCCGGGTCTCAAACAAGCACCGAGTTATAAATAACCCCCACGCATATTAGAAGTATCAAAGAGCATATTTAAAATAGATGAACGATGAAAGTAGGGCCACAATTTGGGCAGAAGTAATGTCTAATGTAAATTTGTTTTTGTCGAATTCAATAGAAAAATAAACTATAACAACTGTGGCTTTAAGCATAATTTGGTATAGAGTAATTCCATCTTTTGACCGTAAACTTACAAAAATTAAATAAGCGCCGGGCTTTAATAAGAGCCGAGTCGTAAATAAACGTCGGGCTGCCGCTCCAAAAAATGTAATATTCCCGCTTATTCGAGGATTTACGGTACATAAATACCTAGGCATAAAACTTTTAGACTAGGTTTTTCTCTGAACGTCTCTGCCGAAGACGTTAATTAAACTAAAGGAATATCGCAAAACTGGAAGGCGCAACTAGAGTTTACTCTGAGAAACGCGTTCTTTTTATGACAAATTAATGGCAACAAGTACGGAATGCAAAGGTAGTACACCAACTGTCCCTTTAGGCTTGCCTGCTAAGGAACAATGTACCCGACCGACGCACATTCCTGAGTAAACTATCATGGGTAGACGAATTTGGTGAAAAAATCGCACAATAAAAACTTGTGTGTATTCAAATATTTCCTCGTAATAGGTATGCAGAGCATTTAGAGTTGATGATTGTACAGGACGCAATGCTATAATGACAGGCAAAGAGTTTATTACCTGCGTAACAAACGTTCCTTTGTTGTTGCCCTCCCATACTGAAGCAATATAAAAGTCTTGAGTAAAGTGAGGAACAAAATCATTCTCATCAGTGACTTTGACCTGAACGAGAGCATGAGCAAAAAGCGGCATGGGACCATCAGTCTTGGCAGACACGACGAGGTTGTAGCTTGAGTGCCTCTCCCGGTCTAGGTCACTTTTATCTTTAATCCGAATGAGTCCGGTTGAAGGAACCATGTCAAAAATTTTGTCCTCATTTCCACCGACGATGGAATAAAGAATTCGCTGTCGCCGTCCATCATTGCGCAGTGCAGTCACCTGAATAAGCAGCAGAGGTTTTTCATGTTAAAATTAAAAGAGGAGACTCAGCAGACAATGATAGAAGAAAGGAAAAACGGAAGGGTTACTCTTCACCAGCCTCAACCACCACCAATATATGAAGGATAATTGTGGTGAGTTGGGCCGCATGAAAAACCGTGCTGCTTGATTAATCACCTGGACCATTTCAGTTCCTGGCTGAGAGTTTTCAGGGATTTGATCTTCATAGTGAGATTCTTGGAATCTTAATGTATTGGACAAGGGCACATCTCCAACTTGGATGACGACGAGGGCGGTTGAGCTGAGTGAAGGGATTCCTTGATCCTTTGCTACAACCCTCAGTTGAAAGATTCGACCCCTCTCAGCAGATAAACTTATAGCAGGTGTTATGATTCCGGTTTGAGGTTGCACTCGGAATTTCGTCTCGGGATTCTCTATACTGTATCATTACACGAGGAAATTAGTATGGTCTTTAGAGAAGAAACGTGTACTTGGTAGTTACTCATACATATCCTTTGGCAAATGGGCGACTATTAGAGGGAAAAAGCAATAGAAAACCAACCTGAGCGAGTCTTCTTACCTGTAAGTAATGTCGGCATTGATACCTTCGTCTTCGTCTGTGGCTACAACCTGAGCAATCTTCAGTCCGGGTTTCGTGAAAGGAGAAATTTCAATCTGAACTGGATTCTGAGTAACAACTGGACTATTGTCATTGAAATCTAAAATTTTGATGTGAACCAGAGTCTTGGCTGAGCGCGAGTCATACAAGCCTCCATCAGTTGCAGCAACTTCAAACGTATAATCTTGTATTTTTTCCCGGTCGAGCGGTCTATAGTTTAATATTACATAGCAATATTTTACTTAATTATCTCTACACAGAGAAAAATCCATGTTTTAATAGCACTACGTTCACTCAGCTACGTCTCACGCATGGGAATGCATCCTACCTTCAACATATATACATACTCACACATAATACCTACCTACGAACAACGCACACACATCAAACATCACATACGTGGAGGAAAGATGATTACTTACCCTGCGGTAACAATAGCCCCTGTAGTATTGTCAATTGTAAAATGCCAATGGCTCTCGTTGTTCAACGAGTATTTAATGACCGAATTTATTCCAACATCTGCATCACTTGCTTCCACAGTCAAAACAGTAGTGCCAACAGGTACATTTTCTAAAATTGATGCCGAGTATTGACTTAAGAGAAAGCTGGGACTGTTATCGTTCGAATCCTTCAAATAAGTAACAAAATTAGTATTTTGCCATGCGTTTTGAAAAATGCATTAGAAAGAAATCTACTGTACCGCAAGATTTTAACAGTAGGTAATGAGAATTAGAGTTTACACATTACAACTCACCTGAACAAATATTGTCAAATTGCAGGACGTCCTTTGGACTGGAAGTCCTTGATCTTGAGCTATGACAAGTAAATGGTACTGAGCCCGTCTCTCACGATCCAATGGTCTGCTCGTTAATCTGCCTGTGTGCAAATCCACACTGAAGACATTATCCGCATTACCAGTAGCAATACTAAATGTCACTTCTCCATTCCTGCCTGTATCTGGATCGACGGCACTGAATGTGTGTATCACACCCAAGTCACTATTTTCCGGCACATACAAGTCGACGCAAGTGTCATAGAATTTAGGTCTATTGTCATTCTCGTCCACTATTTCAATGGAGATAGTGGTGGTGTCAAAAAGTGACATGTAGTTCCCATCATGAACATAAACTGTCAGCACATAGTCACTCTGTGTTTCCCTGTCGATAAGACCTGCCACGGATATTGACCCTGTTGATGGGTGAATTGCAAACTTCCCGTCAGCCATCCCCTCAGGTATTACGTAAAGTAACGTATTATTAGAATCTAAATAGAAGATATCCCAATGTTAGACAAACTGGTTCACCAGAGTAAAATTGCATACACCGAGATACAGATAGATTCTAGACCCCAAGTCGCATCCCTCATGCTTTTGAGACCAACAACCAACCAAAGTACAGAGAAGAAGACCACTTACAGCAGTAGTTACAGCAGCGAGGAGTTAGTGAGAGAGAGAGAGAGAATTTAATATACCTTGGCTTTTTGGTTTCTATCGTTGTTATCGCTCCTACGACTTATTGTGCTTCCATGCCTCCACTCTACCTACCACCACTCGCAGGTACATCGCGTACATACATATACTTAGTTAATAGTTGAACAAGTCTGGTCGTTATTATCATTCCAACCGGCATGAAAATGATGTGTCTTTTCTTAAAGCATTGCTTAAATTCTCCAACCACTGACTATTTTCTCTGATTGCAATTGCATGCTATCATTTTCTTCCCGACTATAACATTTTGAGATGAAAAAAAACAACATTTTTTAAAATCGGTTGATTGAGTTCTCACAATTTTGTATCATTCATTCCATCCACATGTGTAGGTATAATTATCTCTCAACAACGAGCGATCTATGCAGTTATTCGTTCACCTCCCATCAAGTGATATTATTTTGAAGGCAAAAAGGACATTATCTTCTTGCTATGATAGTCCAACCGCGATCGACCAGTCTCACCAAAGCTTCGCGTACTAACTTCACTACTCCACTAACTACATCCTATGTTACACAGAAAAAGGGAATGATACCACGTCATTTAATTCTACCCATGAAAACAGTATAATGTCTTTTCCACTATACATGCACAACTAATAACATGCTTTACGTAAATCATTACTATACAGCGAGTGTACGAGTCAAGAATTGAAGAAAGGATTGTGAAGCAGACATGGAGGTAGGTAGGTAGTTGGATTGTTGGATGACTAGCTTGCGTTTACTGGAAACTGACTAGCTCAGCTTTAGCTGCCTCGATCGTGGAAAAAACCAGCTCCCAGAATGCATATACCTATATAAACATCTATCCCATACTTTTACAAGGGCTTACAGTGCTCAGATCATACAAAAGTGGATTGGAATAATATTATTATGCCAGTAAAAGCCTAAGATTTCAGCTGGGGATATAGGTAAGTAAAAACCCAAGATTCCAGCTGGGTATATATAGGTAAGGTAGGGTTTGTTATTGGATTTCTATGTACGCATGCCGTCCCTTGTACCTCGAGTAAACTTGAGCGGATCATGACGATGAAGTTGGAAGTTCATAAAGAAAAGGTGAAGCATGAGAGTGTAGAGCAATTGGTAGGGCACACATGACATAGACTTACTCTGATGTCGATCAAAGGCTGTGACTTTGATTACTTCGGTTCCAATCAACGAGTTTTCTTGAACTCGAGCCTCATATTTCCGGTAGACGAACTGTGGGGGGCTGTTGTTGAGATTTTCCAAAGTGACTTGCAAAAGCTGCGTTGCAAAATTAGGAGGAGAGCCTTGGTCACTCGCTGTTACGTTGAGAGAAAAATAATCGAATTCTTCTCTGTTCAATGGCTTTGACAGTGACAGTTCTCCATTCGCACGACTCAGGACAAAATAGCCTGCCTCATTCCCAGAAGTTATATTGTACGTAATCTTTCCGTTCTCATTTGCGTCCAAATCTGTTGCAATTACTGTGTGAAGCACAGCGTGAGAAGGCTCCGTTCCATAAACCGAGATCTTGGGGGATGAAATGAAGCGCGGGATATGATCATTCTCGTCCTTACAAATAATGTGAGAAGTCACTGAGGAATTCAATCTCTCTTTGGGATTTAGTGCTTGATCCGTCGCTACCACGACGACCATGTATGAACTCTGAGTCTCGTAATCCAAAGGTGCTTGTAAATACATTGTTCCCGTGAGTGTATTAATTCGAAACTTTTCTTCTGGCTGCTGTTGAGCTATTTCGTAGTGGACTATACCATTGAGACCATCGTCCGAATCAACTGCTGTGAAATTCCAAACCACACTCCCCACACGAGTGTTCTCGGACACGTTGATTTTAATTGGGTCTTCTTGAATGAATTGCGGAGGATTATTATTCACATCCACTATGTCTATGTCCACAGAGATCATGTAGCTCGGAGTACTGGAAATGTCTCTGGTGTCCAACACTTTCACTTGGAGCAAATAATGAGATGCTACTTCATATTTTATTGGTTTAGCCACAAGAAGTGCACCCGTCGTTTTCTCCATGTCGAACGTCTCATGGGTATTACCACGCACTATAGCATACGTAATCTTCTTTTCATTGCTGTTCCCATTTCCAGCATTGTCGTCCGAAGCAGTGACCGTTCCAACCAATTGGCCGATCGTAGCATTTTCATACAACTGCAGTGAAATACACAATAATAATATATAGATATAAAAAAGCATGCCAATTTTTTTTACTGTGCGCATTGTTTCTATCCTACGCCAAATTTTTGCACAGCGTTTATGAGCGGTCCTTGCACAATTAGTAATGCCTACCAAATTGAAGCGACTGAGCAAAATACAATCCTCATAAAACGATAAAACATAATAACAATTGCTAAGTAGGGATTAGCCATAGTATATTTAGGCGTCATAAAAGCTCGTGAATTGCAGTATGGAATTCATGGCTTTCTTTTGCGTCTCTTCTCTTAAAGTCCACACACGAGTCCATGTATGGGATATGTATTGAGTATTCAATTTTACGGTTTGTTTGTGCACGGCAAATTTTGACAGCAACAATTTAAAATAACGTTAAGTATACAATTATACTCATTTTGACTGTCGTAATTACACATGTATCTCCGCCCGGCATTCTTAGAATTTAATTACATGCACGACTCACACAGCCACACATGTAATGTAACAGTCCTTAGCACATTATGAACAACAATGCAGACCCAGCAAAATAATAGACAAATATAAAATTTTCTTGCACTTACTTTGAAATTGAACTTTGACCTGCTCGGTGTTGGCCTCCGATCATTAATAGCCAGGATTTGGACTCGATAATCATGAACTGTTTCAAGGGGTGGAATTCCTTTGTCTTTCACAACTACGCCTAGTGTGTAGAATGGCTTTTTCTCATGATCCAAAACATTTCTTGTTCGGATTATCCCAGTGTTTTCATCAATAGAGAAGTCTTCTGAGCCACTATAGCCATCTGAGAGCATGGAAAGCAAAGCAAAAATAGGACATGAGTTTTTCTTGAAGCATCAAATGTTAAGGATTCTCCCCAAGACAATTGCACAACACAACCCTCCGATTTTTAGTTTTTGGCTGGCTCCCATAACTTTCAGTCCTACCACTCCACTGCCTACTTGTCTACTATCCTAGGCTATCCCATGCTAGATTAGATGATACATAATGCGACAGTGCGTATTGTTTCCACCTCCTCATTACCACCAAGAAAAACCTTTGTTCTGTTCGTTACACTAATAAAGACTCAATAAAAGGACAATACGTAGAGACATAACACCTACGACGGGAAATCCTACGAGAAATCACAAGGCGTCTGACTCTCTCTCTCTCTGTGCATATGACTCTGAAAAATAGGTGTAGAGTGAAGTCTCCAGTCTCAGTGCCATCTTACAGACCACAAAGTCCTTCTAGGGAAACAAATTGATACCATTACCGCAACTATTACAGTCACCATAATTAGAAGCCATCATAGCAAGAAAATAACCAGAGGATTTTTTTTCTCCGTCTGCTCAGATATACGATTGATACCCAACACGCCCAGAAATTTGTTTCTGTCTCTGGTCAAAGTAGCTATTTCCTTCACAACATGGCTGAACATGGGCAACTCTCTGAGACGATGCGAGTCAAAGAAAATCTTGTGGTCTTCACACAAAACATATTACGAACACATGACTGAGACACAGAGAGGGGAAATGTGGGCATCTCCACTGACTACATTCTCAGTGACGAGGCCGCCAGACTGACGGCTATCTATCAGAGGGTTCGAAACTTTGAAGGAGAGAGAGAGGGAGTGAAGACGAAAAAATTTAGACTCACCATTGACGAGTGAGAAGGCAAATGTTGCATTAGGACCGTTGTCAGGGTCAGTGGCGACGACTCTTGTCACCTCGGTTCCTCCAGGTTGTTCTTCTCGAACCACTAAAATATCTTCCCCAGGCTCAATCTAGGATTGTAATCATACAAGTAATACAATTTAAAAATATGCCCTTGTTATTTGGCAATATTACTGTAAACATTGCACTGTCCGAATTTTGATCCGCGAACGAACTGCATCTCATTCAACAGAATTTGTCTTTCTATATTGCTATAGTTACAGTCTCATGCAATGAAATTAAGAAGTTTGCGAAGCATCTAGTTGTAATTAGGTATGATTTGTTACTTGTAATGGACGATTATCATTCTCGTCCAAAATTTCAATAGTGACGACGGCTTGAGACTGCTTCTGTGGAATTCCTTGGTCGTAAGCAACAATTTGAAGCTCATATATGGATTGTTTTTCGCGATCCAGGGAAGACGTGGCTGTGATGATTCCTGTATATACAATAATATACATAGCATATTATAGGTACTGCACTGTGAACATGGATGCACATAAATACTTGAGTTTGAGTCAAAATGGGAAAAAATACGTGCTCGGAGTGTGATGAGTAACTTTGAGACGATTATGAGGGCTCAAGTACCTGATGTACCCCAAAGTAAAGGAACCCAACCAAGTACCTCCTGTATCTGTACCTAGACCTACCTCCCTACCTGCCTGGACAAGTCAAAAATACCTTTGAGAGTTGTAAACACACATGCATGTTCGACGTACAACAGAAGAAATAATAACAGTAATAAGTAACTAGTGTTGTGTTTATGATAAGTTCCACAGAAAAATGTACGTGTACGTCCGTGAGTCCGTCATGACTGAGGGTAAATACAATTATATTAAACTCTGAGGCCTCTCCGGCTCTTATCCCCCAAACCTCCATCCTTAAGCACAATTCTGATGAGTAGACACGAAAAACCTTATAGGTGTAGTCCAGGTAATTGAGTGTCCAGCTCTTTCACGGCTCCTCTTTCCACTTTCAACGCACTCTCCTGCTGAATGTTCGTAACAGTTCACTCATCTTTGTCCCATGCTGTGTGTCAAACGCATGCTGAGACAAATATATATGAGACAAGTGGGAAGTATTGTATTATTATGTAGGTAGCTTGGGTCTATAGAATAGACTCTGTCTCCGGAATTACGCAGATCTACTGCCTCACTCCATTCAAACGGTCGGGGTGACTTGAACTCACATTTCAACAACTACAAGTTCCCGATTGTCACCCATAACAATCGATTCTACCATGATACAACTTATCCGATACAACTTATCACTTACAACCTGGCACTTACAGCTTATGGTCGATTCAACCTATTCCGATTTAACTTATCCTGATACAACTTATGACCGATACAACCTATGGTCTATTCAACTTATTCCGATTCAACTTATTCCGATTCAACTTGTGACCTATGCAACCTATGCCTCTTTCAACTTATTAACCTCGTTTATATGGCTTGCGTTGGAACAGATATGAAATACGTGTACAAAACTATCATGAGTGAAGGGCGTGTACAAATCAGTTGTAAAATTCTTAATATTTAATAATTTGTTAAAATCCAAAATCTAAAAGTAGTTTTAAGTAAATTAATATATTGCAGTAAAAGTCAAAATTTTCTCGAAGCATATCGT
>JAQFZE010002896.1:0-13611 GCA_034695245.1 Dicyrtomina saundersi | reverse complement strand
GGGGGGGAGAGGTTTGATGATAAAATTTCTCGTATATTTCATTCAACTCAACTGGAGTGTTTTGACATGCTCAATAGAATCATATGATATAAAGTTACACACTTACGACGGTTCAGGCATCCCAGCCAGAGCCAGAGCCAGATCCAGCCGACTACCACATGCATGCATAGGAGGGTAATGGGACGGAAAGAGTGATCCTAGGTCAGGAGAGATCACCTACTGTCACCCGCTGGGTTTTTCATCATTTTATTGTCGAACCATGGTTTGGATGCCTTCTGAGGTCGGCTAACTTTTTTCTTGTCTACCAACACCACACATAACTGACTCGACTTTTCGACTCCTCACGCACCGCGTCTCTCTCTCTCTCTCTCCACTATTATTTCCCAAATGTTATTTGTATTGTGATTCTATTATTATTACGGCTGCTGCTGATGTTCATTCCCTACCATAATGTAGAACCATCTCTCTGTCTCACTTTATCTTCTTGTCTAATACTTCATTCCATTCCCATTCCATGATGCCATATGAGAAGTTAGAATACAGTCATAATATTACCCAGACTTTATTCATGTACTGCACTCAATAAATTTTATGTATTACAACAAACAATCATCTACTCATACTGCACTGTCCTTTCTTCTTCACACACAACTTTGAAATAATGCTGGATAAAGGCAAAAGCCAAAATACAAGATATCCCTGGTGACTTTATAATAAAATATTGCTCCTATAAACTCCAACGTTAACATTTTTTAACTCCCCCTTAATCAAACTCACTATAGTCAGTCTCAATCTCCTATATCCTAAACTCAAGGTTGGCTGAGCTCTCATGGTATTATTTAAAACACCACAGAATTCCGGGAGAACTCCGGCATGCTCATTCCTTTTAGTGATTTTAATTTATGAAAATATTCTAGTCGACGCCATGTTCCCTTTTAGGAATTTCTAAGATAAATAATTCAAGAGAAAAAAAAACTTTATTAAGTCATTGCGTTAAATATATACGGACTTTTTTTTGTACCGGCACCGGCATTCGCTATATCATTCTAAAACAGACCAACTGTGTGACTTTATTATGAAAAACTGGACTGACTGAGAATCAACAAGTATGTATGACATACACATGCACAATAAGTATCTATACTTTAAAAAAATTTCTCTCGGACTCGGACTCTATAGTAATCCATTGATACATTGCATTGTAGGTATAGGTAGGTAGGTACCTACTTTACATTTCACATGCAATTAGCTCCATAATCACTACAACTTGCATAAGTGACCCTGTCCAGAGTGACCCGAGGTGGAATAGCATGAAAAAGTATAATCAAAGGCAGCTGAGGTATAAATTTAAGTAGGTACCTGTATGTAAACCTATAAGCACAAATCACGAGTCTACCATTCACTTTCCCATCCATCCAAATCCACATTGGAAAGCTACCCCGGACGACGGACGACACAGATATATAGGTAATATATTTTACAATGAATGATGCATCTTTAAACTTTTCCAATTCGGAATTCAAATATTCAAAGTCGTACAGATGACTCTTGACATGAGTAATTTGATGACGAGGACGACTATGTTGAGGACTCGGAACGACTCGACGCCATACGCAGAACCAACCAACAACGTTCTGGTTTTTCATGGATGAAAGATTTTGGACAGAGAGAGACCATCCAAAGTTTACAAGAGAACATGCATACGAAACATAATAATATAATTATGAGAATCGTCCTGTAGATTTTCAGGATCATGGACGCAGACAATCATATAGTATGTACCCATATGTAAACTACTACAGACAAAGTAAGCACCTCCCTGTATACCTATATACATGAATTATAGAGGACTCGATGGAGCAGGAGAAAACAATGTCTCGAGAGCGGACAACATGTTCTTCCCTGTTGTACTTTATTTTGACTATTTATTTTCCCTGTGAATATTCCTTGACAAAGCAAATGCATTGAGTGAGTGGTATCTGTCCAGAGCTCCATTTTGATTTGATTCCATCCAATCCGGCCCACCATTCAGACTCTCCTAATATGATAATATTCGGTATTTGTAAGAGATTTGTCACACACGTGGAGTTATGACAGCTGATTGATCGGACCAGATGTGAGCAATTTTTCCGAGTTCCTCCAGGATCCAACGAAACTCAAACATGTTTTTATACAGAAAAAAAAATAGTATAAAATCAGTTGAAAATATATATGAGGAAAAGAAGAGAAAAAAAAACGGTCGTGCCCATGGAGGAGCCACATAGTCTGGATTCTCCGCGTCTCTCGATAATATGCATGGGAAAAAAAGACGCATGGTAGTGTGTGCGTTTTAGTCTGTTTCCGATACGCATATATTAGATCTTGACGCTAGTTTATTTAGCATACCGTTGCATATTGCGTTGGACTGGACGGGGACTCTGAAATGGAGATTTTACATTCAAAATGTTGCCATCCATACGCACAAGTTTCATTTGTCAATCTTTTGACCTGTCACAAGATTTTCTTCTGGGTGTTAATATGACATAATGGGGTCCCATCCAAAATCACAATCACTCTCAAAATCCAAGAGCCAACGAGGAGAACATAAATGAAGATTCTTTTGTACAGAGTATCCATTGTTCCTTCCTGCTTCATTATATTCTGCGAGCTGGCTCTGACACGTGATGGATCTCAGCCCATATTAACAATCAAAAAGTTTCCTCAAATCCATGTGAGAATTGGATACCAGTACCAGTACCAGTACCAGTACCAGTCAAAGTAATATTTGTGTAACCTATATGTAATTATAGTCTCTACGCATAGAGAGATGTACTTATTTTGTTTCCGAGGGTTCTAGTAGTTATAATGGTCAAATAATAATGCTGAGCCTGAACGAACATTTATTATGTCAAAGTCTCTGCCTTCGATTTCGATTCGGATTCTATACTGCTTCTCTGTTTCCAGACGACGTCAATCTTCTATTCCCACTCCATCGGTTAAATTACAACACGTATATTCCCTCAAATTTTTTTTGTCTACATTCATACATATACACATTGTGAGCATCATTGTACTCACTATTTATGTAATTTGTTACTTCCGATCGAGTTGACTGACCCTGGATCTCGTTTCCATTTTCTTGGCCCTGGTATGATGTCGACGTGTCATGATAATATGCACCAAGTCAAAATAGAATTCATTAAACTAATAACTTTATAGTTTTCCCTCACTAGTCAGCTTCAGGTTAAAGATACAGCAAAAGTGAACGTGAGTGTTAAGCATAGTAAAAGTAATGTATAGCTATGGGCATATACATCTTGCTCATTTTCTTATTCTATCATAACCGCTGGCAGGTCCAGTCACAATAAATTCAACTGACACGACAATTTACTGTCCGAATGTCTTCCTTCTAATTTCAAAGCATGTCTGTCTAATTCATTGCCAGGTGATCTGTGACACTCCCACTTATACTTAATACATACACAAATTTTTCCTTTGCAATTTTTTCGAAAAAGAAAAATAATTTGGTTTTGCTAATCCCAAATGCTAGTTTAGTGCTGTCCTAAAACTATGTATTGTAATAATTGACATATAATTACGAGACACGAGACGTTCTAAATGTTGCAGAATGGGTCAGGAGTATTTATAAGGTTTGAGAGTTATTAATAAAAGGTAGTTGGGTACTTGGGAACATGTACTATTTGTGTCATAAAATACTTACTATTAGGTAAATGCACAAAAATATAATCTTGAATCTATTCATATATAGTAGCAGTAGCTAAACTCGAGATAGTCCATAGGAGACATGAGAATGCTTTGATAAGATGCGACCAAGAGAATATTAAGCTCTTAATTTTGGTGAAGTTGGTCAGTAAATTTTCCGAGTGAGTATGTGGAGGGAGAGAAAGAGAGGAAATTAAAAAACTACGACTCCAATGATGAAGGGCCGTTTGAATAAAACTAAAAAATGTCCACCCACATCAGAATAAATAGCCTCGGACACAATTCCCAAAAACTCGACAAACTCCTCGAGGAGTCTCTCGGCTCAATCAGCCTTTCCTATCCACCTTCATCTCTGGGTAATTAACCTTTTTCAGCAGCCGTAATCATCCCAGAACCCCAGTTTATATTCTCCAGACCGTATAGACAAGAATACTCCTCATAGCTTCTGCTCATAGGCAAGAAAAGGAATTATCATTAAATTTAACCTTTAAATGTTCAATGAATCTACTCGGGCTACTACTACTACTACTGGGCTGAGGAGAGAGGGAGCAGATAGCATCCTATCATTAGAACCAGGACCAGAACCAGAACCCAATCTCACTATACATGTAGGTACCTACAGAAAAACCCCCAGCCTGATCCGTATGATAATTACTTGAATTACTGCTATAGATGGCGGAGCCAGAAAAATAATCTTTTCCCGTGATGATGATGATGATGATGATGAGAGATGAGAAATATTCGCTCTCTCACTGATCGTAATCTGTATGGAACATCTTGACGTTTGACATGTCATCCGTGCAGTGGCATATTCAGTGAATCTTAAGATTAATCGCTCTCACTCGTTTTCGTTTTCGTTTTCGTTTTCACTCGCTCTCCAGTAGTATCTGCGCCTCTCTCGATATATTATTATTATTTCCCTTCCAATTCCAATTCTACTTTGGCCTCGGCTTCGGCTTCGGCTTCCCTCTTCTTCTCTTCTGATACCCGTTCCATTGCATGTTGCATTGGTTTGATTTTCGTTCAATTCCTTCCACTCTTTCCTATAGGATGAACTATTACTCTCCCACTTATTTGGACAGCGACTTGAGAGCCATATTTGACTCATGAGAGTCAACAATGTGGAGGTCTAGCGAGGTTCACACACACTCACACAATAATACTCGTGATCTGAATATGCAGTGTAAATTTAGATACCTACTACTAAGTACATCTTATGAAGTGCCCCGAGTCCCTCTGTGTACTACAGATATTCTTTCAATCAAAGTCTACAACCGTGCTAAAAGGTTCATCCTCCTTATTCTATTGTATGTAAACCTTTCCGACCCTACTGTATAACTTGGCCTGTTGTGTATAAAAAGAAACGTCACGTCGACACGTCGACGACGTCAGCAACGTATATTAGTAGTATTCATGAGTTTCACTATTAAATGCATAGCTCTTGGATTTGGAGAACACATGTACCTACCTACTCTCTGATATACGCGGGAAGGAGTTAAGAATCACATGTCACACCATTATTAACGTCAACACATGCTCATAATGGATACATGATCCGCGTTCATCCTTGCATCATCACACCTAGAGATCAAATTCCTAGATCTCTGAGCATTACGTGTACATATTGGAAGAGTGAGATCCCCTATGTTCTCTGCACTTCTACAGATACTAGTTATAGTACATAGGTACTTTAAAAGATACACAACAATCCATTCTATAAAACTCAAAAATATTTCCCACTTTCTTCTCTACAGTATTTCTCCATACTTTAACGTATCACTATATACAGTACTACCGAAGAAAATCGAAATTGCGGACTGAAAAGTTTGATTGGAACCTAAAAGCTATGTGTCTATAATCTGTGTGAACGTGCTCGGAAGCGACAACTCTGCGAGGACGAGGAGCTATACTCTACTTTGCTATATGAGGCCAGTTTCATTAATTCTGACGTATCTTCGACTTTGACTTGGAATGATGATGATGACGATGTTGATGAGACACCATATCCTGGTATTTCCTCCTCAGTGCATGGTTATACACTTTACTTCCCTGGCTGGCTCAACGCTCTACGGTATGTTGTCACATCTCTCTAAATATAGAATTTAAGTAAAAGTAAAAATAAAGGAAACCCACACTGACATGTTTATGACAACATGGTGTGTGAGTTAAGACCGTGATTATATACCTCCTTCATCAGATTCAATTCTCTAAAAAATCCCTTAACTCTTTTTCCTTCTTCCTTTCTTTTTATGTATATGTATAGCTTCCAGTAGTTTATTATTGGCAAGATTTAATTTGGGTATGCTTATGTATCTACCTATATGTGTTTTGATAAATGTCACAAAATTGAGCTCAGTCCTACAGCTTTACCATAATGTATAAAGTCAACCAGTCATAAACCATAAATACAGATTAAACCACTCTCCCTACATCATTACAAAGACACAAACAAATCTCAAGAGTGCACAACAATTTTTATTTCCAAATTTTTTTTACTTCTTCAGTCAAGGTTTAAATTTACATGAATAGAAAACAAATGCAATTTATATTCTACATACATATGTGTTTCCTTTTTTTTGTTTTTTGTCAATCCCCAATAATTTTGGCCAAGCTCCCTTCAACAACAACAGGAAGCTCCAATAAGTAACCATTGTATTTGAGCAGCAGCGTTATCAGTGCAGTTAATGTCGTTACAGCCAAAGTTCAACCCTGTTCTAGTTTTTATTTTCAAATACTAAAATCATTTCCTAAATGATATAGGTAGGTGGACATATTATGGGTACTAAATAAAAAATTATTAAATTGGATTAAAAATTTGTGTAGCACTAAATTTTTTATTCTGACTATTACTGAATTGAATATTTTTTTTATCTTAAGCTATATAGCATGTGACATATAGGCACATAGGTCCTATATAGTAGTAGCCATAGGATAGAATTCTCCATATGGATATGGAGAGTGAAGGAAAAGAAACGGAAGGAAAAAGGATGCGGATGATATGGTGATAGAATGTATTATAACAATCTCATCCAGCAATCCAGCACAGTTGTATATTTTGGTAGTTAAAGGTTATCCTTTTTTCCTCACCTCCGCTTCCACTGAACCTGCACAAGGATGGCAATAAATCTTCCCTGAGGATTCTTTTTCCACCATAACAACATCTCGTCTGAGGTCTGAGAGAGAAGACGGCGGACGTATGTACCTACCTATCTACTTATACATATTACACTTATTACAGTCTTATTACTCCTTACTTTTTCTTTCCTTAAATGCTGTGACGATGTGAGAGTTATTTCCCTTCTCATCAATTTCCTCGTCACTTCACTCTTTCTGGTTATCTACTTGAGACACTCATCATAACTCCGTATCCGTATATATTACGTGACTTTAATATGAGAAAACTTCTACAGTCTCTATTTATGCAATTATCCCATTCATTTTTAACCACTGTTTCTGAGGAGGTGAGGTGTGTAGGGAGGGGGTAGGCCTCTCTTCAGCAATACATTTAATTTCTAAAAAACCCTCCCAATATGATTTAGCTCTTAGTAATTCGTTTCGATTACTGTGTGTGTGTGTGTGTTCGCATATATAGCGCGAAACGTAGGTGACTGCTACTAAAAAACTACTAGAGCTATGGCCACCCGGAATTCATCAATTGACCAAGACTCAAAAGTCTACGCTTTAGATTTTTTTTAGAGCTACAGGCAAGCGAGAGGGGGAAAGGAAAGGAATCCGGAAAATTAGATTTAAAATCTTCCTTAAGCTTTGCGACCACAACAACTCCTTTCCCCGTTAGTTGATTAAGAAAATGATAAAACGCAAATGAACAGAGTAAATTAATATCAGTTTAAAATCATTATATAGCAGGCTAACGAATACTAGCGATAAGAAACACGATAAGGATAAGATGTTTCTTCCATTCTCCCCTACATTCAACACTTGAGTCTTGCACACACACAATCCAATCTATACTGATATAGGGACCTACAAAACTGAACTATAGGGATCGGTATATACATATAGCTTCTATCCCGACAACAAATCTATTTAGTATGTACTTGACGTTCTCCCGTGATACGATTAACAGTACGGAGCTTTTTATTTATTAAGTGATATGCCGCGTAAGAAATGCACAGGAACAGATCCCATCGAACTCATATTATACTTTTTACTTTACGTATGATTCCAAAACTTTAAAAGCTATTCCTCGTTTTTTGTGTCTGAGGGTATTACGTTTCTCTCTGCCCGCTGTACAGACGGACAAAAAAAAAGTTGTGCGGAAGGATTAGAGACCCCGTCTAAAGCGTGTGACCAAATTTGGGTTTACACTGTCAAAACTTCTTCGTGTGTCACCTGGAGCCTGACTGGGGTCTAGCTATGGATTCTGGATGAGAACTTCGGGCTTAAGAGCAGCACCAAAACCCGACAGAGAGAGAGAGTTGACTTGATCTCAGCAATTCCTATATGAGCAAACTACTTCTTGACTCATAAACACAATCTTCAAGAGCTGTCCCAGTTTATGTGCGTATAATGGTATATTATGCACTTTCAACAGTCTCTACAGACTATACAGCCACCGAGCCTGTTCGGCTTCAGTCAGATTAAATATTATTCCCCTTTTCTTCAAAGTCTCTCAGAGACTTCTTCTTCTTCTTCATTTATATTCCAGTGAAATAATTTTGCATAATCAATCTCACCACATCATCGTTCATCGCTTTTTCGTTCCTATTACCCCTCACACTCTCTACTCTATACCGCTAACTATGGGCTACTTTTTTTGACTTTAGAATTTTGGAATTGAGATTGAAAATGGAAAGGAGAAAAGAACTGGGGAAATAACTGATTATTGCAATGTCTATCTCTGTCATTCATGGATTAGATACAGGAGGAGTACTTACACATGCTATAAAATTCATCCTCACACTGTAAATTTAACGGCGATTAGACTGGCACATTAAAATCCAATCGAGGTTAATCATCATCATCATCATCAACTTTCACAGATAATTCATAAATTCTATACCGTTTAAGAATTTCATAAACGCATTTGCGTTGACTAATTTTGAGCAACGAGGTACAGTACAATCGTGCTTCGATACAACGAGAATTTTCATAAAACGGACTTTGTTAAATGTCAACTATAGCTATATACCTCCATGCTACTCATTATCTAAGTAACGTACCTCTAGGTACTTTCGCTATTCCGCACCTTTTAGGCTGAACCGTGACGTACATTATACAGCGATTCCACTGTACTCTGTAAATAAATTGAATGCTGTGTAGGCTGATGATGCCCAGTTGAAAAAATGAAATAAATCACTGATTTTATTGAAAAATAAAATCTTACATAAAATGTGTATCTATTTCGAACTACTCAAGAAACAAAAGGACATAAAATATATCTGTGGAGATTATCAGAAGTGCTTGAGACTATAGCAATGAGGAGATAGGCGTATTCTAATATAATTTTAAAACTAGAAACAAAAGTCACATAACAACAACCAAAAGTAAGAAAGGCTATGACAATCTGTTTTTATATTAGATACATATGAATGCGGCATTCGAATTCTGTCTCGGTTTCCAGTTTATTTTTTTTTTTACAAAAAAAAAATCAGAACACACCAACCAAACCAAAAAAGCTTAAAACATCTCTAGACTCGTTTTTATGGTGGTTCGTCTTAAAAGCATATATAGAAAGTGAATGGGCAGTTGACTGGTGAAATTGTGAGACTACACAAGGAGGAGAGAGATAGATAAGGTCAAACACAGCAGGAGAATTTCCCATAGCACCTCGGCTTGTGTCTGCCTCTGTCATAAATGTCAAGTTGCGGTTAGGTGTTTGTCGTACTTAGACAGACATGATCTTGATCTGATCACTGAACACAGTCAGGAACGCCAACAGCCAACTCTTTGCTTCCCCAATTCGGATTCTCATCCTCTGTCATCTCATCAAGCTCATGAATCTATTCCAAGGCAATGCATTCCTCAAACACTTTCAGTTTAAATATTTAAACGAACACACGAAACTATAGGTAGAAGGTACTCTTTACCATACTCTCTCCACCATGGATTATACTCAGCCTTTCATCCCTTTATAGACTTTGCGGGCTCATGGACAATGACATGGACACACTGCCATCCTACTTCAGCCATTATTTTGAGGATAATAGTCACAAAAATATCATTTTAATAATAATAGGAAATATTATGTACTGCTTTCATCATGCTCAATATGACCATCGTTGTTGGATTCCAGATTTAAGTAGATTCGAATAGAAGTAAAGTCTATTTTAATTAAATCGGAAAATACATAGAGCCTATAGCGTTTGGCTAAAATAATTCCTGGTAGTAAAATAATAGAAAAGGCTTAATTCTTTCAGTTATTTCATAGAAAATGGAATAACTAACTGACGATCCGACGAGCCTATCTGTGAGGTTGGCAGTTGGAAAAAATATTATGAGAGTTTATTAATCTTATAATAGAGAGATCGAGATCGAGATCGAGAGAGAAATTAATTCAGGATAAAGCAAATGCTCATTGATAATTTGAGAGAGAGAGAGAGAGTACAAAAGCTAAAAATTGAAGGTATTACAAGAGAATGATTTGAGAGGATTGAGGAGGGCCGAGTGAGTGTATGCTATTGTATTCCCGCAAAGGGATCAGATTTACAAGTGTCAATCAAGTGATTGGGCCCCAATAAAAACGCCCTATAAAATAACATCATAATAGAGACTGTGAGGCTTGGGAAGTTTAACATTTTCAGAGTCAGAGCGTATCAACATCAGGTGTGGCACTTGTGGGTCGTGTCTCTATCGGATCGGATTAAGCTTGATCTCCTCATTCATTCCTCAAACTCATCATCATCGCTCCCTTCCCCGAGCATAGTTCTTCCAACTCCAACAAAAATCTCCAAAGTGTGTCCAGCTCAATTCTTTAAATCATGAGAAGGGCTGACAATAGGCTGTTTGAGTAGTCCTCATGTCATGTCCAAGCCTACTGTTACCGCTCCTGCGTAGCTAATCCACCATCACCAAAATATTCAGTCAACTCATCAGATATCCCTCACATATTCGTTTTCAGCCAAGTACTATATAGAATCATACGCGGGTACTAAGTACACGCATCTGTACAGTCATCGACAATCATAAAGTACCTACCTACGACTACGACTAAGACCTACTATATTTAATATGTGAGCTCTGACTTTTTGACTCTGACAAGAACAGCCCAGCCTGTAGAATATTTAATAATAATAATAATTAAAAAAAAAGCAATATTTCCAACTCAAAACAATATTTTGAGTATCAACGATAACGAAAAAGATTATGATGGTATGTGATCAAAATTCTGAATGATCGTGAGTCTCTCTGTCTGTATATACCAACTTAAAAAAAAATCAATTAAGAGCGAGCAAAAAAAAATTCACCAAATTATATTTTTCATATGTCTACATACAACAAGTATATAGTCAGTTCTTAATATAATTGTCTGTACCTATAGTACTGGTCCTGGTACTGGTACTGGTACTGGAAGGGAAACCAAGATGTTCGTAGGATTAGGTTGGATTTTGTTTGCATAGTTAGAGCAGTTGAATGTTAATGCTGAAATGATGATGGGAGCGAGTGTGAGGATTTTTTTTTCTCGAAAACTTTCACTCAAGTCGATGATGGGATGAAGGAGCAGCAACAAGCATTCATTCATTCTATCCATCCTGCCTGACGGACAACAGACATAATTATGCAAGTATCTCATATTTTATTTTGATTTCTGTCAGTCAATCATGATGCCTGGGTTAGGAGCATGTTTTCTTGGTTCTACATGTGTATGGACGTGTAGCCCTGCCACAACCAATCCAATGAGCGTACGTCAGTTCAGTAGCATATACTATACGTATAGGTATAGGGAATATAGGGAAGAAAAAATGATCAAACATTCCTGGATCGCTCATGCTTCTTCCGTCGCCTCGTACCAAAAAAAAACTAGGTACATTACGTACACACACAAAAAACGAAACTATTCGAATTTAACAATTCGACTTTAACTCACTCACTCACTCGCACCGCCTCAGAATTCAGACTGTAAATGTGTAAATATGAAAATAACAAGAAAACAAAAAAGAAGAAGGACTTGTAAAATAAGACTTGACGCATATCTATAACCAAGGAAATAAGGTATCTTTTACTAACGATAAAAGCCGAGGTGGAAGTAGAAATCCTCGAAGGTGCCCGTAGGAACATAGGAACTATCGCGAACAACATTTTTTCTGTATCTGCACTAGTAGTATGTACTTATGTTACAGCTATAGAAAGTGGTTTTGGGGTTAGTAATACTAATAAATGACAATCACTGATGCGTGCACAGTATAATAATATAAACCACAAGTCTGACTCACAAACCTGGTCACTGTCCACCTACAAAACCACTGTCCACTGTCAGAGTCAATGAATCAGTATCTGTCCTCCACTTCCTGTCAAGCGCATTTTTTGTCAAACTATTTTAAATAAATGACGGGGATCCCCATATTACTTAGCCTTGCTTCCTTATTGCTCCGTCCGTCCCACCACATCTGTATCTCTTTCTCTGATCTCGAGACATTTACTATTAGTCACAGTGCAGTTGCCGTTACGGAGGTATAATCTGCAAAAACTATTTGCAATAATCGTGAGAGATTTCTTTCTATAAGGAAGGAGCAGTGAGGTATACTCACTCAGTAGGTAAACGATGCATGACTCAAAATGGGAATAGTCTAGTACCTAAAGGTACTCTAAATGTTCAGGTCTTGACATTCGAAAGGACGAACGGATTAATATTTTCATAGTATGAGTGATGAGCATGAGACTGCGACAAAATGGAAATTTATAAAATGTGATGATTCCGTGTGGTCCGAGATGGGTGTCAAAACACAGTGTGAAATATGGCTTAATGATGATCCCAAACGTGGAAGCGGACTCTCAAAAGATATGAGTGGAAAATACACTACCACACTTACATAATTTACTCAGACGCTATACACAAGCTAAAGGAAAATTGTCCATATATATCTGTGAACCTGTAAATGCACTCCTAATGTCAACGGATGGGTTTCAGTAATGGCTCGGGCTTAATTGAACGGAGTCAGGATGACAAAGCGTATATTGGCCAAAAGAAATGTTTTTTTTCTCTCTCTCTCTCTCTTCTTCTTCCTCGTCGCCTTCGTCTTCGTCTTCGTCTTATTCCTTTTCTCATCTTTGACTTGAGAGAGCACGTGTCAAAGGAGAGAGAGAGGAGAAATATATTCATAAAATATGCTTCAACATGGGGGAAGGTAAAAAAAAAAAGTTTGAATTTTTCTGAATGCGTTTCATTCTAGTTAATCCTAGTTAGGCTAAACAATGTATCTTTTGCATGATCTCTCTCTCTCTCGCTCTTTGGGCTACACATATTAGCATGTAAATGAGAAAATGTTCACACTCATGTAAAAATAGGGGACTGTCCCTGTCATTGTTGACTGTGGACTCTCGGAGGCAGCCACAAGGCTATGGATTCTCTAATAATTATGCATATATAGCATATACTGATATTAAACCTTATTTCGCTGTGGCATTGTACTGTTTCGGTGGTCTCCCTTGATTATCCTTTGACTGAGGGAGGTTCAAGAGACGCACTTCCCTTCTCCTGACCCGACCGACAACGCTCACACATGAGCCTATGGACGGCCGACCGAAGACTGGTCGTGTCCCTCCATATATGGTCACTACTCTGGAGAAGCTATATAAGCTTTTTGTGGAGTGAAGGAACTCAAAGATATGGGATTACTATAAAGCACACTGTATATGCTATATATATTACTGGTAGAATATTGTAGAGCAAGTAAAAAGCCCATGTGTGTATGTATGTGTGTGATGAGGGAAATAAACAACGAGGTCCGA
>JAQFZE010002895.1:0-13616 GCA_034695245.1 Dicyrtomina saundersi | reverse complement strand
GGGGCTAAAGATCCTTAGCCCCCCCCCCTTGGATCCGCCCTTGAGGACGGATTTGGTGCCTTTGTTGCAAATATACATTATTTCTTTATTATCGTTTGTCAATTATATTCTCATTCAGAATGAGTGTATGCTGCGCTAGCAAAGTACAGTTGTGATAATGTGCAACCTGAAATTCTTTCTGTTATTATACCTGAATTTGAGATTCTGTATTTGACACTAAGCATATGTGACATGGGATATGCATAATTATGACTTCATATTCTTGATAAGTTTTAGTTTAGGTGCTAACGAGAAACTTGTATTGTACATAGTGTGTGCATTGGCCAAATTTTGAGATAGTGGGTGAAAAAGTTGTTAAATCAGGTTAATTCCTGTTGAGAAATCAAAATAGGAATAACGTGGGTAGCCACCTGAGTCGTACCCATTTTAATTATTTGTAAACTAATGACTTTCGCAACCCAAAGATTTCTACTCCTAAATACGTGATGTGCCACTTTAAAAAGTTAAAGCCAATTAGATAGTGAAGCCCACATATTAAGTGCACACACACATCCTACATACAGCATACGATTGAATAATATCAAATTTAATTCCTACGGAAATTACTTTGTCAAACATTCTAACCCACCATCTAGCTTACTCTTATTTTTTATGATGCATAATGTTTTAGTGCTGGATACAGCATGCTGATTTATATGGTTTAAAACACGAAACATTGGACAAACCGATTTGAACTGTAATAAATAATGATTTAATAATATAGTTTTAATCACAATTAACATGTAAAAGTAATAAAAGTACAAACATGAGGGAAGGACAGACGATCAAAAAGGTTAAGTTAATTTCTGTTCTTTCCCTGTTTCCCGTTGCGTTCCCAAGTTTGTCTTTGCAGTGACAAAACAGTTTCGTCTTATAACCAGTCACACAATGACTCGCGGAGCTGTACAATGTTGTTCTGCTCATGTCAGGTCGCACATACCACGTCCCATTCATATGGTGGGTCACCTTCGCCTCGAATATGTCGTCTCCTGGCTTAACCTTTAGGGACAGGTCATACGTTATTTCTGTCGTATTTAGTTGCGGGTCATTTAAGTCCCTTATTGCCGCCATCGCCCTAACTAAAGCATCATCATTATTACTTCTATTGAGCAGCACAACCCGGGCTCCCACAATTTGTTTCAGCTTAAGCGAAGAGCACTGCGGGAAGGGACGAAGAAACTGGGCATTTATAAAACTGACAACGTGTCCTGCTGCTTCCTTCACCAAGCTGCTACTTTGAAAGGCGACCACATTTCTACTTGCATAGCAGAGGCACCACATTTCTGAGATCCCCGCGTCTTCGCAAGTTCTTCGGAGCGGAACTTTTAAAAAGAGGCTAATTCCACGTGGTAATTTACCGGCGGGATTTTTTGAATCTAAATTATTTTCCAGGGTACGAATATGGAGTTGATCGGGAGTAAGGGTGGACAAGGATATTAGATCTTTTATAGTTTCATGCAGATCAAACGGAGTTGTGAGTCGCCTCTTATTTATGAGGAAATTACGAATTGCTTCTGAATACCCTTGTTTGAACAAGTGCGGGAACACAAAGTAGAGAAAAGGCATTCTTTCCTCGATCCCGCCTTGTAAGGTCCCTCGTATTCCACCCCAGCGTATTCCATGGTCACTCAAAAGAATTAAAACTGTATTTTCAAGGTACCCTTTGTCTCGGAACCACTTTAAGTATTCAAGGAGAAACTTGTCGCCAAGTTTTCCCGCTGTAAGGTAGTCATGCGTGAGGGTTGTTGACCAGTTGAATTCAAAATAGCGCTTATTCCCGGTATCTTGAGCCATGGCTACCGCTAATTTTTGGGATTGTTCCAGAAGAACTTGAAATGAGAGTCGAGGCCCATAGCACAACATGGCATCTTCAGACAGACCTCCATTAGCCGTCAGCTTGTCATGCCGCCGGGTAAGAATGTTGTAGTAGATGTCAGTGGGCACCTTACGAAACCCACTTTTCAAGTAATTAAACGCCGTCTTCCGGACTGCGTCTTCGCCGTAGGCTGTCACGTAGCCGGCCCTGGAGTAGTCCTTCCAAATGAAGGGGCATTCATCAAAGAATTCGGAGTCGTCTTTCCAGCAATTTCCTTTAGTGGGCAGCTCATCCACGTGAAGACCCGTTAGCATAGGCACTACAAATATAAGACTATGAGTTTAAAATTGAGTATTTTTCTAACAGGATGCTGAACAACGCTGGACGTGCTTACCAACATTAGGGAAATTGTTATCAGCCACTTTCACATATCCTTGGAGGCCAATTGCTGACAAATTGTTGGTTAGGAATTGGAATGAGAGGGGCATGGTGCGCATCAAATTCATGTGGGACACTGCGTCTATTGCGAGAATGGCAACGTTTACTTTTTTAACCACCCCATTTAAATTTTGAGTGACAGGTGCGGATTTTGTGGGTGAGGAGCTTGAACTCAGGTTAAAAATGCCACTTGTTCCGCCTGCTAACAGCTTTAAACGAATGAAACCAAAAACGTCGACAACTTGTTTTGCGTGGCTTTTAGTCTGAGGGTGAGGGGTCAGATTTTGACATGAAACCTGTATCAACTCTATTTCCTTTGGGATAACTGTGATATTTTTTGTAATGGGTGTGCACGTTCTTGAAACACTGGAAAATAGAGCAAAATTCACTAAATTAGGATATTTGGATTACATCATTTGTGGACCACCCCGGTGAGTTTTTAAGCACGCTAATTGAACAATAAAACTTACTCAACATTCCAATCGGAATACTCCCTTGTGAATGAGCTGTAGCAGCAGTTAAAATACCCTCGTGTTTTAGGTTCCACTAATTGGATCAATGACGACTCAAGGTCTGTTTTGAATAAAAGCGGGAACTTTGGATGTGGGCCACATGATACTTCTGGCGGTAAGGCTTTTGTATGTTTTACAATTGATGGATGAAATGGGTGCAGTTTGGGGATGCGACACGCTCGTTCAAGTTGAATTCCACTTTCATTATGCTTCGTTGGAAAAATTGCTTCTGTATCGATGCCTGCTTTAAATCCAGTTTGAATTTCGCTCTCATTTTCCTCCGATTCCAAGCCTTCGAAGAACACCTCAGGTTCATTATCAAATGAATTAGCGGGTGCAGTACCTTTTCGAGGGGTCAGTACACGAATGTCCAGATAATCTAAATAAACTATGGCGAGTGCTCCTAGGACCAAGGCCAAGGCCAGCTTACGAATATTTCGCAGAAATTGCCTATGCGAAATCATTTATTGTACAATTCGCAGTACTTCAAACTTTTTAATCGGCCCCTAACTTACACAGTTTAAAAAATTAAGAACAGATTTAGACAAAACCTATGTGACATGCTTTGTTCAGGGTCTCGTTCTAGTCACTCAAAATGTGCTGAAAATTAGAACGTTATCTCAATTTTTTGATTTTTGATTTAAATTTTTAAATTTAGTTTTGCAAAATCTCAGGCAAAAAATTCTAAAAAAATTCTAAAAGTTGGTTTGTACGCAGAAACAATAACATAACTAATTCATAGGCTTTTTTGCAACTTAAAAAATTCAACTCAAAATAAAAAATAGCAGAACAAAAAAATACTATTAATATTATTATTATTAATCAAAAAACTGTTTTTTTTTAATATTTAACTCAGCTATAAAAAATAGTTTTTAATTTAGTTTGAGAAAATTGTTGTTAAAAGTGACTGAGAAAGAAGAAAATCATTAAAATGAAACCGTCGTATCTATGTTAACAAAACACACGGCGTAAATTACTTTTTTGAGATTTAATTATTGTACAGGTAGCTGAGGGACAGGGTCTGGTTCGGGTTGTATTCTGCAATCAAAGTATTTTTATTAAGAGATTGAATTATCATGCAACAACTAATTGTCTAATCATTTAAGCCGGCCTTAACTGCAAAGTGTTCTATTCGCATGATTTTAGGACCAACGTATAAAAATAGGTTGGTATATAGTCTACAAGTAGGCCCAGGTCGCCAGCGACCTGATTAACATTGTAATCACTATATTGTCCGGGTGGTGGTGGCGGTGAATTTCTGTTCCTGTAAAACTGTTAAGTGGGTGGAAGTAGTGGTTAAAAATAATATTTTGTTTTTGATTTGATTTTGGATATTTTGTTTTATTATTATTCTATTAATAAAAGAGATTTATTTTTTGATAATTAATTAACAACAACAACTGAATAAAGTGAATGACAATATCTACGCCATAGCAATAGTGACAACTCTTTACATAGAATTTGACAGGAGTTCCACAGTATTATTTATTACTAAAATGAGTTGTTGATTTTCAAAAACTAAAATTTGTAGACAAAATAGATAGTAGATTTTCTAATTATTAATTAAAAAAATAATTTTTCAATAAAATAATGTGTATAACGTAATAATTTTATTTTTATTTAGCTTTTAAATATTTTTGCGCTTACTGGTTTGGGAAGTGCAGTGCTTTACTATAGTCCACTATAGAATGTAGAGTATTTTTGATTTTTACTACTTCCGTCCGTTACAGCTCACTCTGACCCTACAGCCAATAACCATTGGTCATTCCTTTACCTTGTCCTAGCCAATCAAATTCAACGCAGAATCGGCCGTAGCCAATCAGCGGTGGCTTGACGGGACACGACCA
The DNA here is from genome assembly GCA_034695245.1 of Dicyrtomina saundersi. Classification (NCBI taxonomy): domain Eukaryota; kingdom Metazoa; phylum Arthropoda; class Collembola; order Symphypleona; family Dicyrtomidae; genus Dicyrtomina; species Dicyrtomina saundersi. Next base: position 8,964 of record JAQFZE010002895.1, on the reverse strand, counting down.
CGACAACGACAACGACCACCATTAGTTAGTTTTTTATAGAGAGATTTTGTTTTCAGACAAAATCATAACTAAAACAATGTCATTTTGGTTCTTTACTCGCGATATGTAAAACTTTGGTAATATTCTTCCTCAGGTGTGCCTTTTACTTGGTAGTGAGTAAAACAAAACAATCGAGTTTCTGCTGCAGGAATCACAGCCTCTTCTCGTGTGTGGTGACTACGACCTTTGAAGCGTACTTGGCTCTGTGTTAGTACGGGGTAAGCTAGCCACACCTGTCCGTTCCTGAAAATCAGCGATTATGCTGAGGAGCTTGACAATAAAGCCATTACATTTACATTTACATTTACATCACATTACATTTACATTAGCAGGTGTTAGGAAATTGCATATTATCGTCACACATTCAAACGTGGCAGCTACTTAATGGTAATTAAATGCCTTGACGTTGATTCAAAGCATAAGTTTTCCTCCACATATCAATTGTTATACAACTTTTTGAGCCAAAGAATTACAAGGGAACATCTGCTATTTGTCACTGCTAGGATTTTTAGAGCGTTTAAATGTCAACTAAAAGTTGGGTAGTTTGACAAATAATTAAGACTTACATGTATTTAAGAAAAAAGTTTTTAATCTGTTAGCAAATTAATGCTAAAATTGTAGCGATAAAATCAACCTAAATACTTTCTTTAATTATTTATTTCAGAGGCATTTTTAGAATATCATATAGGTACAGTTCATTTAATTTTTTTTGGTATTTACATTATTCCACAATTAAACCAACTCTAATTAAGTTTTTTATTGAAATTTACCAATTAATAAAGCAGCAATTTGACTAAAGTTTCCTTCTTGCATGATATATTACTGCATGCACTCGATAGTTATGGATCGTAATAATTTAACGTTATTTCACGCTAAATGCTTAACGTGCGAGCCATAACGTCTACCAAGAAAATTGGACAATTAAGTTAAGAAAAAACACATTTTTAATATAGTAATTCTAATAAATGAACATGGTTAACACATAACATATTTGCAAACTTACAAAATAAAACTGCAAACTCAATTTTTTTTCTATTTCAATCTTTTATGCTACTTAAATACAAATGCAACGACGAGGTTTTAAAAAACATTTTTCCTTCATCGATCATTTGTTTTGCAGATATTGAAACCAAAGTACACAACAACACCTGCTCATTTTATCACACAATTTATATCAACACCAACTCGGTGCAATCTCTTGCAAGTTTACAGGAAAATGAATGAACTATTTAACAAAAGCAGAATTTTGTGTTGGAATACTGTTGAATAGCTCTGGATGATTCGGTTATCATTTCTATCGATTGCTACAAAACTGTGTGCTAAAATATTAATAATGCAATATTCATATTAAAAAATGTTCAAAGAAGCTCACAATAGTGATAGATCTGGTAATCTCACAGAAAACTGATAAAAATATTTATACTTTTGTTGCAAAAGTTTAAAATAATAACATTTAAGTAGCTAGGTACACTCTAGTCAAACTGAGAGGTAAAACCATACAAAATGTCGTTAATTATTTTTAACAGAGTTTTCCCTCTAAAGCTGAGTATATAAAGTGTCGATAAATCAATGAATACCATCATATAACTTCACAGCAACAGCAAGTTCAGTAATCTACTACAAACGAAAACGACACGTTGCGAGCAATTCATTTTAATAGCTTTACTACTTCTAGCTCAACTTCATGCTTTTACTCCACCCTAGAAATCTTTAATCAAGTAAGACATAATTTGTGAAAATATTTTTAATTTTCAGAGCAAAAAGTTTGGTATAATAAAATTCTGCAAGTAATTGTTAATAGGAATTTAATTAACTTGGAATTTTGCTCTGAAATTTAAGGATGAGAAAACCTATATCAACTGTTTTCATTTTCTGCGCTCTGCTTGCTGTGTTTTCTGCACAATTTGAGAACACACGTGGCGAGGAAAATGAACCCGAGAACAAAAATACAGGCAAAAATATTAATAGAGATAAAAGTGTTGAGGCTGTCAATGCTATTCAAGGATCAAGTAATAACGGTGGTGGGCAAGACGATGGTGCTAAAATTAGTGAAGCAAATCCAAGTACTACCAATGCTGCTAATGAAGGTAATTATTTCTGATAACTTGAAAAATTCTAAATCATATTTACAAATCCTGCATTACTAAATTGTTGTTTTTTCTAAATTATTGTCATTACAATACCTCGTTCAGTAGTAGCAATTCCAGTGTTTTTTTAATGTGTACTTTAACACATTATAGTTATAGGTCATAAACATGGATGGAATCATAAACCAAGTAATTTATTTATAATTTTATAAACTATATTTCCGTAATTAGTTTTAGAATTATGATATTGCCCCTGCATAAACAACGTATAATTTAAAATGTAAATAACATGCATACTATGTTTGAATTTAGACCACCACCATGGCAAGCATGGCCGCCCTCGCTGCAACTGTTGCTACAAAAAACATGGATGTGGTAAATTAATTTACATAATTAAAACGCAAATTAATCCTGTAATGGAAATACAGAAATTTTACTTTACTTAAAGTAATTAAATTAATAACCACAAAATTTTGTTTTGGACTTAAAAAAAATGATAAACAGGTTACAGGCCAAAACACAATCGTAGAAATGGTTGGGGACCTACTACAGGTAATTTGTAAAATGAACCTAGAAATCATTAAATATAGATACTCTGTAGAACCACTTTTTACTTTCATAACTAGGCAATTATGTAAATACAAAAAATGAACTTAGTTCTTATAGAGTTTTTAAAATGTGTCTTTGCTTACTTTAATATTTAACAGAGACAACAACAACACCAACTACAGCTACAACGTAGTTAGTCCAAGACTACATGAGTCGCTTAACAGACATGTAATTTAAATCATTGATAATTATCAATAATAAAAATGACAGCTACGTTTGTTACGGCAAGTTGTTATGTTAGCTGTTTCGAGATATCAAATTTTTAGTTTAATTTCGTTTTTCTTTTATTATTAAATCAAAATTAGATTATACCTACCAAAGCAAATAAAATTTTAGTTTAAAATCATTAACAGTAGGCAACATAATAATAATGAATCATGTATAATAACAAATTAGCAAATTAAATGACTATGCCAATAAATATGTTACTGAAAATCGTTTATAAAGCTTGAATATTTAATTAGGTTTATTGCAAGTATAACTAACTAGTTATGCATTATGACACAATAAATTGGGATGGCACCAAAGGTGTAGGAATTTACGTTGCATCATTCAAGTCAAGGATAATCCCTAAGCTATTAGGCGCAACACAAATAGCGTCACCCAAGTTTACTGAATATTGTTGTTCACCTCTTCTGACTCCCAGCCTCTTACGAATTTCATAAATGGCTATCTAAACCAAGGAATGTCGGATGACCGTTACTTATTAGTGACTAGTAGACAAAGTGATTTGGCTCATAGTTTGCGTTATAAGGTTGCTTCCCCAACGTCCCTAAACCTCAGCAGAGCGCTGGAATCTTGAAACCTGTTTAGCTATTTCAAATACTGCATTGTGCTTTTATGTAATTAAATGTGTTTTTGCGTCCTATAGACATACTTTTTTTAAACATATACCTTTTTTAGAATGCGTGTATTGTTAGATGCTGAAAAAGACAGTTGGGTTACAACTGCAGGAACTGATGCCAGCTATTTGCAAGATAAAACTTTAAACTCAAAATTTTTACTATTGAAAATTTGCGTGCTTACTACAAATGCAACGATGAGTTTTTAAAAGCACAATTTTCTTTTATAGATCATTCGTTTTGCAAATATTTAAAGTAAGATCATCTGCCTATTTTATCACAGTTAAAATTAGCACAAACTTGGTGCAATTTATTACAATTTTAAAGGAAAATGAATGCAGGATTGTATACCAAAAGCAGGATTTTCATTTGAAATAGTGACGTTGAGTCAACAATAATTTATAGCTATCGCGTCGAAACTGTGTGCAAAAATATTATTTGTGCAGTATTTATATTAGAATTGGTATAGTTATTGAGGCTAACAATTGTAATTACATTGTTTTTCTCCCGGAAAACTCGTGAAAATACATTTTTGTTACAAAATTTGAAATTATTACTGATAGTGTTTACAGTCTGGCACTTTCAGTCAATTGTGAACGTGTAACGGTCAAATTTAAACGACCAGTATTTTTGCAAAACGATCATTTTTGATCGTAAGGCGTTCAAACTTGAACGTCTAATCTTCAATTTTGATCGCTTAGTGACCCATAACAATTGCACACAAATACTTTAGCATACAGATTTGACTTTCCCTCTCATTATCGTTTACTAAGACAGTTCTGACAGAAAAGGGTACAGTTGTGAAATGTGCTAACTTTTATGCTCTTTCTGTTTAGAAAGTTATTTTACTTGTCAGGATTGAAATTTGGCCGTCAGGTTTATTTTAATGGTTTCCAGGGTTCAAGCGATCAAAATTAAACGTTAGACGTTTAATTTTGAACGCCTCACGATCAAAAATGATCGTTCTACAAAAATACTGGTCGTTCAAATTTGACCGTTACACGTTCAAAATTGACTCAAAGTGCCAGACTGATTTAAGAAGCTACTTACTCCTGAAGCTTGAAAATATAATTATCAAAACTGTCGTTAATAATTTTTTGCAGCTTTTTTGTAAATCAAAGTATATGAACTGACCTAAAATCAGTTCATAGCATCATACAACTTTACAGCATCAGCAAGTTCAGTAATATACCACAAACGACAACCAAACATTCTATACAACTTTTTCAAAAAGCTTAACTGCTTTTAATTTAACTTTTTTATCTATTTCACGTTATTAGCCACCTGCATTCTTGTAAGAAAGTTGTTTGTCATTATAAGTTATTTACCTAAAACGTTCAACTTATGTTGATTAATTTTTTGGCAATAAATAAATTTAAAAATCATAAATTATGCAATATTATAACTATGAATATTACCGCCACCAAGAATAAAATTAATTTCAAGCGTTGTTAAAGTTAATTAAAACCAAGAAATAAAGCAGCAATTTAATCATTACATTCTGCATTGTGCTTTAATACTTTGATTTTAATGGTGCTAGTCACAAAATTGACAAACTTAACACATAATAATTACAAACACAAATTAGCTTTTGCAGGTGTCAATTGTGCTAGAGACCGAGTGAACCAAATGAGGTTTCTGCTGCAGGAATCAATAGCAGAAATTTGCACCATAATCATTTTTCACCCTCATATATTTCCGCATTGCTAAACTTTGCATAATAAACAGAACATGCAACAACATGAACGTGTCAAATTGTATTCCTGCAGCAATAATTTATTTTGCATATATTTGAACCCGAGTACAAAAAAACATCTGCTTATTTGTTTACACTATGTCAATTAGCTCAAACCTGGTGCAATCTCTTGTCAGTTTGAATGAAAATAAATGCGTGACTATTTACCTGAAGCAGAATTTTTTGTTGAAATAATTACTGTCGAATAGCTCTCAATGAGTCAAACTAGTTTGTTAAGATTAAAAAATAATTTATATGGACTGCGTTACAACTTTGTGCTACAATATGCTAAAAACCGTCTAGCCATTTTAAACTATGCAGTGTGCTTTATTAAATCTGTTGTGTTATCAATGTGTTCTATTGGAACCCAATAAGGAAATTACTTGGACAATGTGATAATTTTCACACTAATGTCGTCTAAAAATTCACTATTTAAACCACAGACCCATCAGGTTATTCCATCATACAGCTTCACAGCTTCTAACTAATACTTCAGAGCAAGAAACCTGACAAATATTGCCAAAAAAGAGCCATCGCATAAAGCCTTACAACTACTGTAAAACTTTAAATTTGCAATTTTCAAACCTAAACACTGCTTCAAGTTTGAAAAAGCAATAACGTAAGAAATGTTACGTTATTTTAACTACATTTACCAGTTTACAATTTGAGTGCAGTAGACCAGCCTGAAACCACTATTTCTGAAGTCCACTTTACCCAAATCCTAACTCGCTTTAAAGCCAAATTCCACCTAATCCAAATTCCACTCCAGCCGTTCGTTGATTATGCAACAAGACCATTCAAGCGTTTTACCTACAATGAGCGAAGTCATCATAACATGAGAAACTAAATTTAACAGTTAATTATAATTACAATCCAAATCAAAATAATTAGTAATTTGCCCTAGATTAAATTACATAACCGTAGTTTTTACAAGTGTCAAATCTGCGTGTATTGCCAAAGAGCAATTTCAATGTAGGTACTAACAAAGTTTTCTTTGCATTTCAATATATTTAAATATTTTGTAGCAGTGCAAAACTTTCTATTCACATGTTTCGTAAATGTGTAACACGCTCTTTTTACAACGTTTTTAAAAGTTAAGAATGTTATATTCGCACATATATTTAAAGTGCACAACTTTCCATTTAACTTAATTTGAGCAATGCAAAACATAATTAATTATGATTTGCACTTTCGTCATTTAAATTTTTTTTTTCAATCACTTTTTTTATAAATGTGTAAAACATTTTAGTTTCATGTCTTTCAACGTGAAACATGTCCTATTTAAATTACTTTAGAAAAAGTATTTTGGAAATGGATTTAATGCCTAAAAAATTTGGTCTAGAATTAGAATTAAATAAATAGATAACAGAATAAAGTAAGGTCATCACAAATGAGGGAAGCATAAATAAAAGCAAATTTTTGGTCTAACTAACTCACAAATTAGTTAATACCAATCGAAAACGCTGTAAAATACTTTTTATTTTAAAAATAGGACCTAAAGTAATTGAAATTATTGTACGCCAAAACTTTCACAAAATCTACATGAATGTTTTAGCAACAAAAATGTAAATCGTTTAAAGCAATATTGACAGTAACTTGTGTTACCTTACGTTATTATGTAAGCCATTTCATTACATTTACTGCCTTATTTCAATTTTTTTTTTGTTTTTATCTTTAAATCAAAATTTGTTACTAACTACTAATACATGTTAACTTTGTATTTACAATTTATTACACTAGGCTACAATGTCTTATTACATAAACCGGCCTAAACTGCAGAGTATTTTATTTGCGTGATTTTAGGGCCAATATATTACAAAAATCATTTTTTAAATAGTTTGTTCTGTTCTTGCACGCAAAAATAATAATAAAATAACTAAATTTATATAATTATCGTATTCGTTCTTTACAGACGATATGTAAAACGTTAATAAACTTCCTTTCATTAAGCACTGAGTCAAACAAGTACTGAAGTTTCTGCTGCAGGAATCATTCGCAGTCTTAGGCACATTGCACTTTATACTCACACACTCAAACGTGACAGTTACTAAATAGTAATTCAATGTTAATTTGAAATATTATAATTTATTCTCCACCCAGCAATTCCTATGTTGCTTTTTAAACCACAGTAGTAATAAACAACATCTGCTTCCTTTGTTTCAAAATTGTAATCAGCTTCATACTGCCACAAAGACTTTGAAGCTTGAAGAAAAATGAACTTTGTAGATCGTAAACATGTCGACTAGAAGTAAAGCAATGCAATTGTTTCCAGTCTCGCAAATATTCAGCAGTAACAGTTTAATTCTATTCCGGGAAAGAGTTTTAAAACGTTAGCGAGAAAACTCTTAAATTGTAAGGATAAAAAATGTACAAAAATATCTGATTTTATTATTTGTTTAGTAAAGCATATTGAATGTGATGTGCAATTAATTTATTTTTTCATTGAAATCTGAATATGAAAGGAGCTGGCTCAGCCATCGATTTGATACAGTCTATTCTAAGAACGATAGGACTTAACAAAATACTTCGGTACAGTTGTTCAAACAAGGTGCTCTAGCAAAAGCAATATAAATCAAACCACAAAATCCATTTTGACCACAGCTTGTATTTAAACTAGAGAATCCTTTGAAGATATTTAAGCAGCATTCATCGTATTGCGACACATCGTTAAATATTGAAAGATGCAATACGCACTCGCACTAGCTTTGAAACTGGGCGCTGTCGTAGCTGTTACAGAAGGGGAAATGGAAGGCCATCATAGGAACTCACATAACGTACATCAAAGAGGAGATGGAGATGGACCATGGCAATATCCGGGTCCCAATTATGGTAAAGCAGAGCGCTAATGTTAGCTAATTAAAATTCCAAAGTGTTATCAAATCATTTCACAAACATTATTTAATGTCCAACAAATTCTGTTTTGACTTTGAAATCGAATCAACAGGTTCCTGGCCAAGACCACATGGTGAAAGTGGTTAATGCAGTAGCAGTAGCGAAGGTAATTTCCAAATGACCATAACTCATACATTAGTTTTTAACAATTGTAAACGCTTTGTTAACATTTTTAACTTGTGAAATTAGGCATTTAAAAAGTTGATGCATTAGTGTGGATATTAAAGTAATGACATGACTGTTAAAAAAACTGTTAAAATAACCCAATGCTTTATTATATTGAAGAATTAAAAACCACGCCAATCACAATGTCGACTACAACACCAACAACGGAAGGCTTATAACAGCCACGTTACTACAGCCGAGGCGGCAACTACTAAGGCGGAAATTATCAATTAAAGGAACAGCTAAAATAATTTTAATCATAAATAATTAATTTAAATGTTATCATTTTAGCCCACAATTCACTCACCTCATTCTAATGAATTTATAAAATGTACTAATAAATAGATTATTCCCGCGCGCTGTTCAAAAATACTGACGTGGACAAAAATTGTGCTGAAGAAGCAAATCTGAAAATATTAATTTTCTATAGTAAAAGTAAAAATAAAAACAATAACCCAACCGGTAGAAGATGGCTAACATACCAGGAAGCACCAGAACCGGTACAGGTAAGTGTTTGATTTTATTTTCACGTAATTAACTTCCAACTCTATAAAGTTGGAAATTCCATTTGTGTAGAAGCTTGGATGCCGGCACT
>JAQFZE010002894.1:0-13620 GCA_034695245.1 Dicyrtomina saundersi | reverse complement strand
TAATATATTATGTGGATGTCCTTCTTATATTTAATTATAATTATAGGCACTGTATTATTAGTTATATTAGGTATCAATATTATGTAGGGAGATGAGAGATTAGGTGTAGTTACAGTCCTCTAACTCTGGCCTGGCCTGACACGTGCTTCTTTCAACGTCTCACTTAACTAGCGAGTTGGGTTCTGGTTCTGGTTCTGGTCTCTCGTTTTCGTGTGTCTCGTCTTCGTCTCTTCTGTCGTCTGCTACTATTATTGAGGTTAAACTGCTGCTTCGAGTCATTTCATCCAACTTTCTTTCTTTTTTTTCTCGACTCGCTCTTTAGTCACTAGAAATTATTATGTAGGTACCTAAAATCTACATGAATAATTTTGAGTTGTAGTCTGTAGTATTAGGTACCTTAAACTTGGTGGAGATACATAATATTATATACAGTTAAGTCATAGAACCTTGTAGAGAAGTGAGTTGTGTGTTAGGTATGTAGGAGAGTGAGTGGAATTACTTCTTTGATTTCCTGGAATTGAAAATGATAAAAATGATTTGAGAGCCTCTCTCTCGCTTCTCGCTCTGTCACTACTCCCTTCTCTTCCCTTTTGTCTTGTTCAGTTTCGAGACTCCTTTTAGTTCTTCCAGAAAATCTTTTATTTTATCTCTCCACAACTTTTAAGCTACACTGTCTACATAATATCTCTCAAAGTTCAACTCAAAACTGGGCTTGATAATTATATCACTATAATTATAAGGCGTAGCGTATAGAGGAGAACTTTCTACCAAATGCAAATACCTACCTATTCAAAAATGCAGTATATATCATATGATGACTCCAGAGTCAAAGAGTTTCCAGAGCTAACCAAATTAAGAATGTAATTACATGTATATACTTAAAATATGTAGATAGCAGAAAGAGGCCCACAAAACTCAAAATATCTTCTGTACTGAGAAGAATCAAAATGACTCATATCCATTTTTAGCTAAATATACAAAATAAATGGGACATTTTAACACTTTTCTAAAACCATGCAAATAATATATTTTGCACTTTTTAAAAACCTCTATTAATCAGCATTTTACACACATGTATCTCATTTAGTAGTTTTTGACATAGCTCGCTTTGAATCTAGCTAAAAATGGATATAGGTCATTTTGATTCTTCACAGACGATATACCTCCCTGTGTATGTTTGTAGTTATTAGATATGTATATGTAGTAGTATTCTCTCCTTTATCATTAGTATATAGAGACATAGTAGTGGGAGGCATGTAAAAGTTGTAGCACGGGTCATAATATTATAAAAGGACATTTTATATAGTTTTGATAGTTGATAGTTAGTAGATGCAGCCTTCTGAATGGCATGTAATTAATTATAATATAATGTATGTAATATATTTCCATGTGTTTAGTCACCGCAGTGCACCAGTACCAGTTGCCAGTTCCGTGTGGAACGTGGGAGCAAGCGTATCATTAATGATATATATGTGGTGAAGTATGGAGATTATAATAATGTTACTCTTCAAATTTTTGTAGTAATAATTGTGCACTGACTTTATATATCCCGTTTGTACACATATATAGTTCAAAATCAAATTAATAATCTCTAATAGTTGTTACGCTGGAAGGTCACTAGTTAAAATCTAATGTGTCGATTTTTTAAGACATTTATTTTATTTTAGATCCTTTTCAATCAGGCATAGAATGTAGGTAGGCACTTTTATATAAGGGATAATTGGTTTTTGAATTTGAAAAAATTTAATTAATTTGAAGAGAATAATTGAAATTATGTCTATTACGGACCTACGAATAGAATCCCTTTGTAACTTTATTCAATTAAGCGATTCAATTATTAATTTTTAAATTTCCAAGTTTATATGTATATCAGCTATGTATGCTATGCTATAAATCGTTATATATTGTTACTCTGTCAAGACCGACGAAAGGAGCAATGTGCCAAAAATGGTCTATCTGCTATTTTTTAACATTGTAGTTTGACCATTTTTTGAGTCTTCAGAAATTTCAGTAATGACAACGGTATATTATGTAGGATAGCATTTGGAAAAAATGAGACAAAATTGGATTTCCTCCCGGCGCCCGGCGCGGCGGGCTAAAAAGGACAGGGGTATGATTTGTGTAGATAGAACGTTTCCGTCGACCGGCACCGGTACCGGCACCAGCCTTAAAATATAAGAGAGAGAGAGAGAGAGCATCGTCAAAGTGTGTTAAGCATCAGAATCTAGAAAATTCTTTACAAGTAAAATGAGATACATTTGTGTATATTTTGTATATAAATAATATGTAGGGATTTTGTATGATCAGGTTGTATTTAGATTTTGTGAGAATTTTCTAGTGTTTAAGCTTTAAACATTTCCATTTCCATTTAAATTTTAAAGTGTGCTCTGTCACTTGAGTATGTGTATGTATATAGATAATTACGTACTGCAGCTGTATAGCTATGGTTATTGCTCAAGAGTTCTACTCCTGGAGTCTGGAGTAGATCTCCATGCAATTAAATAGGAAAGGAAAGAACCACACACATATAATATATATATAGGCATGTTTAAAAAACAAATCTACGCATTTTTATAAAGGTTCAAAAATACAGAGAATAATTATTACAAATTTGAAAAAGTGCAAAAAAAAACGAACATTATTTATAATATATTTTTTTATAATTGTAAAATGCATTCATTGCATTGTTTAGACTCTCAAAAGGAGACTTTTATCATTTACATATTTTTTCAGCAACTTGTTTACTTGTACTATTAGGAATCGTCCATTAATGACATCACATTTTTTGTGCGTATTGTCACAATACAATAATTCTGCAGGCGTGTTAATTCGAATCGAAATAAACATGTAGCTTTTCATCCTTAGTCCTTAGACGATAATGTGTGTATACTACGTCAGAATTCTCAGAATTGTCAGAAAATTCGTACCTATGCTATTGATTAGGGGAACAGTTTAGTTTTAGTGTTAATAGTCTCCGTCTCGGTAAATATTGACAACATACATAATTAAGTACGTACATGCATGGTTAATCTTAATTTATGTGATTGTGTATAGGATTTTGAGGGAACTCTCAACGCTGTATAGGTGATCTTAATTACATATATATTTATCTTTAACTATGGTCATATGGTCCTCGTGTGTGTGTGTGTCTCTCTCTCGAATTTTGAAATAATTATTAATGGAATAATGGCGGAACGTGGAATTTTTCCAATTGAGTGCTTATACTCTGTACTATGAACTCTAAAAGGATATGTTGTAACGCGTACGTTGTGAGTAGTAAAGTAGATTGTTCAAGTGTAACGTAATAATTGTAATGTAAATGATAGTTGTAAATTATACTTTTGCACTCCTCAGGCTCAGCTTCAGTTATTCAGTAATGATGATGGAGATGCGGGTCATAGTAATAGTAATATATAATATATTTATTCATTAAGTCGATTCGGCCTTTTAGCCCCTACAACAAATAGTAATTGTAATAATAATATATAGCTAATTGGTTATGGTCACATAGGTATTCTACTTCTACTATTAACGCTACTATATCTTAAAGTGAGCTGCTATTACTAAACTATAACTGTAATCTGTGTACAAGTTGTACTAATGATTTTGTTCTTATTTTTCTTTTTGACTCTCAAAAAATTCCAGAATATACGACAGGAGAGCTCCAGTTATGACTTTCCATGTGGTGAAGCTCGGTCTGCTGTGAACAAGCCGCTTAATCGATACCGGGATGTGAGTCCTTTCGACCACAGTCGTGTCGTTCTTCATAGTGGACCCTCCAACTATATTAATGCAAGTCTTGTCAAGGTACATCATTACGCTAAATATTTTTCCTGTATTAAAATTGAATATTTTTATTTCTTACATTTAATGTACACTCACTTTTTTTTTAAATTTAATAATTGATTGAATGAAGTACAGAGCGGCATGGAAAGTGTAGCACCATTCCGCATTCGGAAGTTCTTGAAAAACCTGTACATAGTTACAGAGGCTAGTAACCGGTGGAAATTTGATATTTTAGATTTGGCAGGAAATGTTTTTTAAAAAACTAGGGATGCAATTAAAATTTCCCTACGTATTTACTTGACGGCTCAATTTCTTGTTTTGTTATTATTGTGTAATATATGGATATGTTGTTAAGGAGGTAGGTAGGTAGGTACTTACATACCTGCTGAGAGATAGCTCCAACCAAGCTACTGTACAAGTAGCTGTAATTCGTAGTAGGGCTTTGGATACTATATAGAATAGAGTCTGTTTTTTGTTTTCGTTTTAATTTGTCTTGTGTGTAGTTTGGAGACTTTTGAGATATGAGATTACTGAAATGAAAGACTTGTGTTTGACTTTTGTTGTTTTCATTTGAGTCTTTGAGTCTGTCGCTTTGTAGTGAGTGGGGAGTTGAGGAGTGCGGAGAAGAAGTCAAAGGAAGTTTATAAGGAAAAGGTATTCGAACTTGGAAGTCGATGTTTGTTGTGGGTCGTTGGTCGATCTGTTCTTGTCTTCACTTTGTTGTGGTTGTGAAGGAAACATTGATGGACGTGATGGAAGGATTGGGAGAGATAAGGATTTCATGGAAATCTTAATTTAGAACAGAGTCAGAATTTCGCGTGCGCATTTCTCTTCCCTGTCATTTCTCTGAATTGAATCCTTTTTTTTATGCTAAAATAGTATAGGAAGGGATAGGGAATGGCTATGGCTATGCAGTATATAGCCACATGCCACATAGATAGATGTGGTAACAACGGTGTATATCTGTATGTACTATACATGCTTCCTGGGTCTTGCTCTTGCTTTAGTTTGGTTTCCTTTCCTCTCGTCTGGTTGGCAAGGTATAGAGAAAATGAAAATTTGGAGTCTTCAATCTTTGACATAACAAAAAGAAAAAGTAGGCTTTCGGTACAGACAGATGTAGAGTAGGCATGTTATGAGCTAATTAATTTGTATGGGATTAAAAACAGATTTAAATATCCAAAAGTTTTTAAGAAAAATTTGTATTATTCGATGGACCAAGAAAAGTCTTCTCGTTAGTTTCAAAGACTAAAATACAATTTTTTATTGAATTATTATACAATATTTCATTTTAGATAAATTAGTATAGGCTTCGGTCCTACCACTTTTATCAAATATAAATGTATTTGGCGCCAAAATTGCTTGACATGTGAATGTACTATAGTAAAAATGTGTCTTTTAGTTTTATAGATGTAGTACGAAACATTAGAATAAAAAGAATTAATTTTATAAACAGTCTTTTAATTTTCAAGTTTTAAAAATTCTGTCCATATAACTTTTACACAGATTGTAATTAATATAACATTCACATGTCCATCACTTTTTTCCCAAGTTTAAATAACTTAGGTATGTATTTTTGAATACATAGTACTTTTTGTTTGCTTTAAAGAAATGTACCTACGTAATTTTGATATACCTCAGTTGCCTCAGTAGGTAATATTATGTGCTCCTGTTTCCTACAAAAGTCAAATGGGAATTGAATGCCAAGTGTTTTTGATTCATAGTCAAAATACATGATAATAAAATATTCTTTATTAATTTATGATTTTTGTAGTTTTACTATTTATTTATATCTTATTAACAGACGACGTATATATATTATTACATATAGTATAACTACCATATATCTATATACTATATGTTTTATATTTTCAACAGTTGACAGGAGTAATATCAACTGTCGGGCTGCCACTTTAAATATGATTTTGTGTTTAAAACTTTTATTTTCAAGTACCTCATTGTCAATCTAATTCTGAATATTTTTCTTTTATTTTTTGTTGTGTGTGGCTTGCTGTTGAGTAGGTGGGAAAAGCTGGGCGGAATTACATTTTAACTCAGGGACCGCTTCCACAGACTGCCGGCCATTTCTGGTTAATGGTCTGGGAACAGAAATCTAAAGCCATCCTTATGCTCAATAAAATCATCGAGAAATCCCAGGTAAGAAATTTTTACCAAAATAACATAAAATCCTCAATTTTGAATTTAACTTTAATTATATAATATATAAAATAGAAAGCATACCTATATAATCATCTACACATATCATATTACTACATAAGGGTTTTGTTTTGGAGTCTTTCTGTTTCTGTTTGTTTGGATATAGGATACAGTGGGTGAAAAATACAAAATACGTAATATAATATTCACCAAAACAATTACAAAGAAATCAAAAATCAAACAAATGTCAGTTGTTTCCTGTGTTCACGTCATTTTTTTTGCTTCTCAAAAGTCAAATGTGGAAAAACGTCTCAGATTTCTGTACATTATTTACGTCATTCGTCATTGTTATAAAACTCAACCAACATTACTTAGTTGCTCACTATATATTTTGTATTTTTGACTTTTTGCAACCAACAAAAAAGTTTGTACTTTTATTTACTAAATAGGATTGCTGATGAGGGCGTAGACTATTGACTAGTTTGACTTTTTGAGTTTCGAATTCCAATTTGAAATGACTTCTCTCGCTCCTTCTTTTTTTTTATATGGAACGGAATGATGTATGATTCAATATTGAACTACCATTATTATTTTTATTGGATGTGAGTTACTAAAACTGCTACTCTGTGCTTTGTATGTATCATTGGCGGAAGAAATTGTACGTAGGTGACGTACTCCTGATCGTGGTGAGTGAGTTAGTCAGCAGTAAGAATTGAGGCTTATGTAGTGGTTTACGAGTTGGATAGAAATGAAAAACAAAGGTAGGTAGGTAGGTACCCACATTCCACATAGCTGGGTTAGGTAGGTAATACATAGGACATATATATACCATTATTTTATTAGTAGTAAAGCCTATATGGAGTCAATATATAAGTTCTACGCTGTATGTGTAAGTTGTAGGAATTCATTTTTTTTGTAGGTTGATACATTTATATGAGAATCTACTAAAACTTCCCAAGTTTTTAGTGTTCGAAGAAACCTCTTGGTGAATTTCGAATCGTTGAAAGTTTGAGTTTGGAGTTGATGATTTTGTTTTGTTTTTGGAGTAGTTTACAGAACTGATAATTTGTACAGCTCAGGAAATACATAAGTAGTTAGCTCACTTTTGGTTCAAGTTGTAGGTATCTACCTAAGTACATTATGTGAACCATAGTGGGGGCTTACATAATGCAACTGCCTGACCTCGGGCCTCTGGTGTGAGTACTTGTAATAAAATTCATTCTATTTGCTATGGAGATAAAAGGGAGAATGTGAATGTGAGGGAATCAAAATCCAAGTCTACAGCCAAGAGCATTACATGTTACATGGCCTTCTGCCCTTTATAAAATAGTCGCGATGTTTCGTTACCGTTCCTCATCGTCGACGTCAGTAGTCAGCGTAAATATTAAAAAGCGTATATAGCGTATATATTATAAAGCGTATATAGCGTAAATAATGTCAATAATGACATAATAATGAAGACTTATGTGAAGGAATTAATTAGTTGACAATTTGACTCGTCAGTTGCGTAATTTGTGTAACTTTAATAGTTTTGCTTTTGAATTCTGATTGTGAATATTTATTTTTTTTATGTAATTCTAGATCAAATGTCATCAGTACTGGCCTGTTGGAAGTAAGTATGGGGACTCGGATACAATGATATTTCAAGATGTGGGTTTAAAAGTTACACTTTTGGCAGAGAATGAATCTAAACACTTTATTATCAGAACTCTTAGGTGTGGATCTCTTATGTGCTTGATTACTATTGATTTTCAACGAATGCTAATTTTGTCAAATGTCATATTTTATTACAAAATAAAATTTAAAAGTACAGATGCAAGTAATTTCTTTGTTTTGCCTATTTTCATGAATGATGACGATTGAGCAGTATTGAAGAAATTGCAACGAAGAGCAGTAGAGAAGTTATGCAATTTCATTATGTAACATGGCCAGACTTTGGCGTCCCCTCCACTCCCAGGGCATTCCTTCATTTTCTACAAGAAGTTCGGGACAGCGGAGCTCTGAGTTCGAGTGTGGGTCCTCCCGTCGTTCATTGCTCGGCTGGTATTGGTCGCTCCGGAACTTTTTGCCTTGTTGATTCCTGCCTTCTCATGGTAATTTAGAAATAACAGCAACATAATGCGTATACTTATAATATAATTTTTATGTTTAATTTCCACTGCTTACTATTATACTTATACTTACAAAAATTACAGTTTAGTCGTGCCATCCAATAATGTTTGCCTTTTAAAATGTGAAGGTTTGAAACATAGCTTACTTTAGTATCTGTAATTTTCAACCGATAGTGTGTATTCTAAACGTCTAAACTTGCTAAGAACATTCAATATTTCAAATCAGAATGATCTCTCCAGTTCTTTTGTTTGTTTAATTTCAGTTTTCTGTTTCATTCCTTTTATAAACATGACACGTCTTATGAAATACGGTAGAACAGTGTCCAGTTTTGTAATTGATGTAATTATATAACATTGCATTTTGGAGTTTTAGACATTTCAAAAACATGTTATTAGAACAGTTAGAAACTTTTGTTAAATTGTAATTTAGTATTTTTTTTTTAATTTTCCAATTACTCCATCGACTCGAGATTAAATGAAGTGTAAGACAAGTGTGTGCTGACGAAGATGATTTACGCTTGCTAAATCCCGATTCCGATTAAGATTTGGATTAATTTGTAAAATTATGACATCATGAAATGTTTAAAAGGGAATATTATATAGGAGGACATTAGGGAGTTTTGGTGCAGGTTTAAAGGTTAAATTAAATAGCTTCTTCGACTCTTGGATTTTGTTTAATGGGATCGGGATGAACTCAACTCAGTCGTTGAGTGCAGTGTATAATTAAATAATATTTCTTTATTCTGTCAAAATTGCTCCTTATTTAAATATATATTATATACCATGCACACGCCACCATTTCTTAGAAGGTAGCTCCATGATTAAGTGACGAAACGAAATATTATTATCAAGTATCAAGTAGTATCAGCAGTGCTGTATTAGTTATTAAAATAAATTAAATCTAATTCATTTAATTCATAGAAATTGACACGAATCGCAACAAATGTATAATACAAAATAAAAATGAGTACATGCCTCTTTCTCTTGAATAGCTGCATAAACTATTTCAGATACAACTTTTCAACCTAACTTTGACTTTGAGATTTTTTGCCAAAACTGTTGAGATAGCATTTGTGTCTATAGTAGTGGACAGTCGACATAATTAAATTGTAAGCAAATCATATGATCTGCGTTGCATAATTTACTAAATTAAATTAAGTTCTACAAGGAAGTTGAATACTTTTTAGTTGGAGATGAAATACCAAGTAAAATCAGCAACTAGTCATAGATAGTCCAAGTCAAAGCTAATCCTATTCTAACTATAACTAAAGTTGTTCGAGATAGTGATCGAAATGGTCTGGTCCGGGCTAGAAAAACTCTGGTCTGGTCCGAAAATAAAATCTGGAGTCTTTGTTTTTTGCACTGTATTATTTAATTATGATGCATTTATTAATTTCAGTGTTGTTTATTATTACCGGAATCCCAGCCAAAATTTAATTTTCAGTAAAATTTCCTTTTTCATTTGCTTTCGAGGTTGCTGGTCCGAAATAGTCTGGTCTGCGGCCTGCTGCCAGCGCCAGATCTTAAAATCAGGACCAGACTAGACCATTTCGTTCCCTAGTCATGGGTGCTCCGTCCGCTGGGCAGGCCTCTTTATGTACTTGTCCTGTGTAAAGGTCGTATTTTAGATTTTAGATTACAAAACACGAATAACCATGTTTTCCAAGAAGTCAATTGAATTAGGAATTTCTTCGTAGTTCCACTCATTGAATCAGCAGAATGGAGAAATAAATGGGCACTGCCATTATTAAGAAATAAACTTATAGATTACTACTTAACTGCGTACATTTAGTTAAGGATATATAATTCCTGTAATAATTATGCTCACTCTATTCCCCGTCAGCTGTCACAGTTCTTTCGAGAAATCCAAAATTGGGGTGATAATAATATGATAATGATTATTTTCTGTATAAATTACATGAGTCATTTGTAATCTATGCCTGGTTTAGTACAAAAATGGGTTGTCAGAGATTTGAATGCTTCTAAGTTGTTCCACTCCCCCCTTATTTTTGGGGTGGGGGTGGGGCAAAATATTTAAATTAGGTATTCCTCGGTTTTAGCGCGGTTATAACCCCTGTTTTATTTGAAAATGTTTAGCATTTTGTATTATGCTGATTCGCTTTGTTTTAAACATGTTGCAGATGGAGAACGGCTCTTCAGTGAATGTTAAAGATGTACTGTTAGAAATGAGGAAATTTCGTATGGGATTAATTCAAACAGCAGATCAACTCAGATTTTCCTATTTGGCTATTTTGGAAGGAGTCCAGCAAATGGCTGATGTAAGTTTAATTTAGTATTTGCCAGTAACAGTTTGTGAATTGATTCAATTGATGTAAGATGTATAGTCATAAATTGCCTTTTTATTTTTATTGGATAAAAAGGTCTAAAATATATGGAATTGTGGCTCATATTCTTAAATGTGTAATTAATAATTATTTTTTTTGCGGCTGTTGATTGAGTATCTTGAAGTATAGTGTAGCTCATTTTATTTTACTAGCTCCCGTGGTTTATTTATAATTGGAAAAAAAATTATGTTATGGTTATGCTTTTTGTACACAGTAGTTCTGAATAACTTAATTTTGTAATAATTATTTTAAAACGTTTTAATGAACTTTCAGGGAAAGACTCGCTTCATGCCGGATACTGAAGAAAATGGAACTGTGCGGAATGGGGATAATGATCAAAAGCCAACACCACCCAAACGACAAGAATCATTGAATCCAAGTAGTGACGATTTTATTCGATATATCAAAAGTACTATTCCTGTTTTTGTCATTCGTCTTTTCTATTCGTATAAATCTTTATAATGTACCTACCCAATGTATCGTCTTTGAGGGGATCAAAATCAAAACATGTATACCTATGTAGTATCTATGTACCTATGTCGTCCGACTCCCATTCTGTAGTTGGAAATGATGCATTTAAATCAATACCGAAAATAACGAAATGCCTCTTCAAGTAGCAACTATTTAATCATTATTAAACTGCAGTGTTATTAGTTGCCTCAGAATCTCCTACTATCAATTGCATACTCACACGTACAGCAACGAGACTGTGTTTTGATTTTAGCAATAGGGAAAATTTACTGCTAACTTTGATCCTGGACTTCAATGATGATATGTTCAGTTGTACATGTGTAGTATTGATAATTAAAACTATATGTGAGCATTGCCTTTTTTCAAGTTTTTCTGAATGTAATGAGAGATTTTTGTTTGATGTATTTGCAGTGCACGTGGGGGTTGAGAGTGACATACTAGATATACCGGGAAGCAACGTGAAACATCCAGACGGACCCCTCCCACCGCCTCCATCCTCTTCGGATGAGGACTCATCCTCAGATGATGACATTAATGAAATTGATGAGGTGGACAGTGACTCGGAGACTGGGGAATTGGAAGATGACGGAGATAAATCCTCCTCATCCCCCATCCCACTCGATGACTCTGTGGAAGAGATCCCTATTGAAGTGGAGGATCAGACTCATCATACAAATAACCTCCAACCCACCGAAGACACAAATAATGGACATGCAAAGTACGAATTATCATTGTTTCAACTCACGACACAATCAGAAGCATATTATTCTTTTAATTCTTACTTTTACGTTACTTGGACTAGAATTCAGCTTGGAAGTGGTGGGTGTGTCCACATTTTGGTGGACTGAGTTCATAAAATACAGTGGCAGTAGTGTTTTGATTTTGTTTTGAAAGCTTCGTTCTTCTACGTGAACATTTTGACGTATCTTTTTGAAACCTGCTTTGATAGAAACCATTTTTGAAAATTGTTAATTTTGCAATAAATTCGTTTTGAAAAATGTAAACTTGAATATTTCTATATTTCTATTTGACTCACTCAGTTCAGATTCTGTAAATATTTAATGCATTAGTAGGAAACTACGAAAGTAGTATTTAAGTACCCAAGTAAGAAATCGAAATCCTGCAGAATATTAACGTAGATGATTTGACTACTTTTTCATTGTTTCTGGGCCACACGGCCAAAGACTCACCTAAAGCGGAAACGCTCGTATGTAATTACGTATTGGCTACCTAAATAATTGACTATGAATGATAGCTCTATATACTGTTATATGAATAATAATAATTGATTTTGTCCACATGTTTGTCATTGCAGAACGAATTCAATGGCGGAGAACGTCCTTCGACAAAGGATAAAGAAAGAGGCGACACTGAGTAAAATCCGGGAGATGAAGCAGAAGCAGAAGGAGTCAGAGATGAAAACGGAATTGTACCAGCGAGTCTATAGGTCATTAACGGGCAAGAAATTTCTTTTTTGTCTTGGGTTCTCGATGGTGGCCATGTATTTATATTCTAAATTGTAGAGACTCTAGATAGAATTTATTTACACTAGATTTAATATTTACATACCGTAAAATCCGTAATTTACATCTTTACCACATATACATACCTATTTAAGGAAGAAGAAAAAAACGTCATAATTTAAATTTACATACCTTACTACATATACTGTGAGTAAAGGAAATAATAATATTACCTATAACCTAAAGTTAAAGTAACTTGTACAGTTAATGGTTAATGCTCGGAGGCCAGAGGCCAGGACTTTTTCATTTCCAATATATTCCCTCCTCCTCCTCAGTTCAATTCCCCCCTCTCCCCTACACACCCCCCTTCAACGTTCACCGTTCAACCCTCGAATGAAAATGAAATTTATACAAAAAATAAGCTATTTATTCACTTCCTACATATTATAAGATAGATTAGGTACATACATATAGGTACATTTACATAGCCACACGACATTTACATAGCCACACGCTACTATAGAAGTCCAAGTCCTTGTATTTATACTAAAGCAGAAGAAGTGACAGACAGTTAGAAAGTAGATGTAGTTGTAGTTGATATAGAGGGGGAATGATGTACATAACGAGTATCTGTAGGTACCTAGTTCAGGTCGTAGGTAGAGCCAAGCCATGCAATAATGTAGGGCTCTGTATTTAAAAAGAAATGAAATAAAAACTTAGCTGAAAAAAAGTACTGATCACAGATATAGAAACGCCCGTCATATTTTTCAATAGAAAATAACAGCGATTATTATTATTAATATTACTACTACGACTACGACTACCTCCTTCTACTTCTACTACTCTCCAGATATTATCATATTATCCAAACTCCAACTTTTGTGAGAAAGTCAGCCACATTAAGATTTTAAGAAGGAAGAAATATTCAGATTCCAGATTTATTTACCAGAGTATGATGTAGTGCCGGAAATAGACAAGGATACAGATTACAACGTTAAATACGTATGCAGAAAATAATTATATTAGTAAATAGGTAAATATAATAATACGGTTAAAGAAAAAAAAATAGGATAATGTGAACTTGTAATATGTATGTAGTACAGTCGAAGTTTCTATATAGGTAATGTGTAGTACATAATAGTAAAGTACCTATAGTAAAGAAAGAAAGAAAGTGAGGAAAACTCTGACATTTCAATCAAAAATACAGACAAGACTAATTACATTTTATATAATGATTAATTAATTGTACAGTTACTCATATCTTGAGATACGGATACGCGGGGGAGG
>JAQFZE010002893.1:0-13621 GCA_034695245.1 Dicyrtomina saundersi | reverse complement strand
AAGGTCTCTGCAAAATAAATTATTTCCCACTGACGGTTAGATGTATACCTCTCTGGTTTAGATGCACCTCGCTGATCGAAAAACATTTACCCGATTTTATATGATGATGAACAAAAGCTGTGATATGGTATGGTATATAATTAATACTCCTAAGATGCGTTGAGTCCTTATACATGACCTTGGTGGCAGGGTTGACTGATTTTAGAAAATAATTAAAAGTATCTATTAATTATTATATAATAGAGGTGCATTTACTACAGTATCCAATACGAATTAAGAGATAGGGTTGTCCATTGGTAGCGGATAGTGGATTTTAGTCGTTTATATAATGTTGATCCCTACATCATCAATTCCCTCTGTCAATAATAACTTGGATATATCTTAAACAGTGATTCAATATGATTCCAATTTTGATTGTATAAAATCCTCTTAATAATACCAGCAGTCCTAAACACATCAAGTAAGTAACGAAAACGAAGTAACGACCCCTTTCCACAATTCGCTTGCACCCTCAAATACAAGTTGTACTTATATAGGGATTATGTTATGGTATGCGTCATGACATGACATGACTAAAAATAAACTAAAACTTATCTATACTTACAAATATATATATATACCACAATATGCAATAATACTCTGATTTCCTAGCCAAATTGTGCGAGCTGACAAACTCCTTCGTCAAACACTGCTTTGTAGAAAACTGGATATAAACGAGGGATTTATAATTATAACAAATGAAAGTAGGTACCTACGTATTTTGGTTCGGAGTTCAAGTCTTTTAAAAATTGTGCTACAATATTAAGCGACACATTCACATATAATTCACAATCATACAGCCAACTGACTGAACTGACTAGTGAGCCAACATTAATATAATTAAAGAATTTTTCTGGTGTAAGTATATACCTATAAGTAGTATATACCTATAGTCTAAAGCATTATAATTTTTTAACACATTGTTTGGACTGGTATATATCCATTTGGGTAGAAGTTTTATTCATAAAATACATATAGATAGATGATAATGCATGCCCTCTTACTTCTTACTTTACTTTTACTTGTATTATATTGTATTTATTACTTCGTACTTTGTATAATTAAGAAGCAGTAGTCTTGTCTTGTCTCACTGTGCCCTACACCCATCCTTTACGCTTATGTAAATTATATAATTATACTTTTATTTGCCGTTGCGTTTCTCCATGTGCCGCTGCCTAACTATTTAGTAAGTATGCCTACCACTAAACATCTGGTTGGCTACATTAGCATATACAATTTTTAACCTATACACAATACTGTAAACTGTATATTAACTCTGCACAAGGCAATACATTTAACTTGTTTAAAAAAGAATAACCAAAATATTAAAAATAATTTATAATCTGACTTTGAAGTAGGCACCTAAGTACAAACGTATTTGATTATAAGGAGCAACGACTTAACAGGAATTAACATGCTTTAGATAATTATACTACTCAAAACCAAATATTTTTTTGAAAGGTCAGAAAGCCTAAACAGACTTGAAGAAAGGCGTCAAGATAGTTGTATTTATATATTGTTTTGAAAGCTTTAAGGAAACAATATTCATTTCAGAAGACAGCGACAAAAATGATTTCTATTTTAGCTAAATTAATAGTCTTTAAAAAAGCGTAAGTTCTACTTAACCCTGCTCGGTCTATACAAAATTGCATAGTGCGAAAACTGCGAATCCAAAAAATGGATAAAATCGAGGATCCCGTCGCCTTATAACCATTATGCATTTACAATACAATACAGTCCTTCTCGCGAACATGATATTGATTGAAAAGTTTTAGTGTCTGCTCGTTAAGTCGTAAGTAATTTGTAGCGTTTTAAAAATAATGAATTAATGCGACGAAGAAGAAAAGGCCCCCTTGTCAAACACACAGCGGCTCTGGTGGGATTGTCCATGAATGATGTAATTAGTATAGGGTTAGTGGGTCTGGTCCTGTATTGATGACATGCCGTGCTAAAAATCGCCATTTACTTAATTAATGTTAAAGTGATGGCATGGGAGTGAGTGGGTTCTACGAAAGTGATAACAATGGAAAGACATTATTTATGGACCATTCCTAGTTCATTTTCTACCTGCTGCTGCTGGGTCCTCTGTCCTCTCTGACTTTGTTTCTGTTTCTATATAAATATTTGAGCAGAATGAGAAAAGTTTAAAATGAAATTCGCGCTGTTTTGTGATTCGTAAATACGCGTCAGCCTGAGCACTGGAGTGTGAGCAGTAAAGATTCTTGTACCAAGTTGGAGTTGGAGCCGAACTACTGAAACTGAAATAACTACTTATTAAAAACTGAACGTACTGACAAAGACAAGATTACGCGAGATTGCTGAGCTTTACGTTGTGTGAAACTGTGTACTGTAAAGTAGTGAAGTTTTAACTATAACAAAGTGATAATTGGTATTGCAAAAATTATTGTAGCGCTCCTCAGTCAGTGGAAGTGTCATTTCTTTAATTTCTACTACAGTTTTGTCTGTGCAAATTTCCGTCTCTTTCTTTGAGCTACAACTGACTAGTGAGAGAAAAATATTCACGGGCATTCAGCAGGACTCACCATTTTTTACTACGATATTATCTCTTAGGAAGGTTAGAGATTACCAAACCATGTAAGTAAACACCGGTCACATTCTAGTTGATTCTGGAGCTCCAAATATTTATTCTTCACAATATTCGTTTTTTAAAGCATATTCTTGACTTTGTTGGCCTATAAATCAGTGCCGGTCAAAAGAATGAAGAGAAAAAATGTGCAATGTCATTCATGACGTTTACCATCACCACCGTACCGTACAAGGAGTGTGTGATTTATGTCTATAATTTTTTTCAACTGTTGACTGTGTATACTGGGTTTTGAATCATTTGTTGTGCAGTTGTGTAAAATTGATATTTGTATTTTGACCATTTGTAATTATATAATTTACTAATACAATATTACTTTACAATATTTTACTTGGTTGTTCATTATTTTATTTTTATGTAATAGTTAGTTAAGATGACAGAAATCACTGGAGAGTTAGAAAAGCTGATACGAGGCGGTATGGGGAAAGTTCGGACCCCGGTTGGAGGGGACCGGGTTTATAAAGAGGAGTGTGTTTTCTCTTTCGACAGCCCGGTAAGTGGAATCAGATCAGGCATGTTAATGTTACCATTTTCAATTTTTGGCGTACTATACCGTATTTTTTCAACAGACAGTAAGAAATATGTTTTTTCAGTGTTGTTTTATTGATTTTAGTTAATTTACTAAATGAGTTCTTTACATTCAATAGGAAACAGAGAGTGGGCTGTATGTATCTCTGAATACATTCTGGGGCCTCGGCCAGGATTACGTTGAACGTTATGGTCGAAAAACAAATGAAACTATTTTTCTGCATATTAGAAGAATTCGAACTAAGGTTAGTAATGTCCGTGAATTGTTCTTCGATTTGGTTCAGGAATTCTAGAATGAGTGGGTTGGACTGGAGAGGAGTATTTATTTTGTAAAGGCCAAAAGGCAGTGATATAATTATTTTTGTAGATTCCTAAGCCTCAAGTGAATGACGGCCCTGAACGAAAAGTAACGCGTTTTGCAATTGGCGTCGAAGGTGGATTCGACGCAAAAGCCGGTGACTTTGATATTGAAACAGAAGAAACTTATAATTTGGTTGTGATTCCCGGCTTTCACAAAGTTTCTTTACCGAATGCGACTCTTCCCGATGTTGTAATAAAACATTAGATTTTTATTTGAACAATTCAGAGTTATGAATCAGGTATTTTCATTTAAGTTATAATATTCTGATAATATTGGTTTTGAAATTTGGCAGGTAACTATGTCAGTTAATGCGATTCTAGCCGCTGACTCAGCGACGAAATTAGCTGATTTAGAAGCAATGGCAGGAACGTGGGATGGAGAACTCCGGAAAGTTTCCCAGTAAGCCTAGACTCCGCTTGTATTAGTACTTTATGGGAAAGGGCTAGTAGATTTGATACATCAATTTAATAGTATTTCAAAATGCTAATTAAGTAAATGGATGTATTTTAATGTAATTTAGGTATGCCTCCTCATTAATTCAGCATAACAACGGGAAAAGGATTCCTCCTACAGGCTGGAAATGTGAAGTAGAAGGTTGTAGCATGACAGAAAATCTGTGGTTAAATTTAACCGATGGATCTATTCTTTGTGGGAGAAGATTTTTTGATGGTTCTGGAGGAAACAACCATGCAATTGAGAACTATGCTAAGACTAGTAAATACTCTAAACTATAATAATTTTCTTAATATCTTTGTTGCCTTCGTGTATAAAAGTCAATGTAAATGTACTGATTCGTTGTGATAGAACTCCCGCTAGCAGTCAAGTTAGGAACAATTACTGCGGATGGTCGGGCTGATGTATTTTCATACGCTGAAGATGAAATGGTAGAAGATCCTTTACTGCCTCAACATCTGGCACATTTTGGTATTAATATCACTCAAATGGAAAAGGTAAATTAAATAAATGTATCATAACAAGCACAATATACACAACTAAAAATTAATTTGGATTTCCAAAGATTACTTCCATCGGAGAAACGTGCAGCGTAGTAGCCAGTAGTCCTGGCTTGAGTGTTTGATAATTTTATTGTTGATTATTGCTACATGGTTTTAGACCGACAAATCAATGGCTGAAATGGAAATTGATCTGAATCAACGATTAGGGGAATGGAACACTATTCAAGAAGCAGGTACAAAATTACAACCGCTATATGGTCCAGGATTTACGGGTTTTCTGAATCTTGGCAATTCGTGTTATTTGAATTCAGTAATGCAAGTACTTTTCTCCATTTCTGCGTTTCCAAATCGGTAAGAACTAAAGTTTCATATAATATAATAGTTATGACATGATTTAAATGTAGTGATTGAATTGTTTTGTATAATTCATTTGAAAATATCTAGATTCGCCACCAACGCCAATCAATACTTCGATGGTTCAGCGGATCCAGCGAATGATTTCAATGTTCAGATGTAAGGAATTACCATATGTATAACTGATTCACTTTCGGTGATCATAAGCGTACACGGCACAGGTTAACTCAATATATATTTGTTTCTAGTAGCTAATATAAACAATTAATTCGCAGGTCTAAAGTGTGCTTAGGACTATTGTCAGGGAAGTATTCAAATCCTCCTGCAGAACAACCAGAAGGTAATTTGGGAGGTCCAACGGTCATGGCTCCAGAAGGAATCAACGCTTCTATGTTCCGCTCTCTTATCGGGAAAGGTCATCAAGAATTTTCCACAAAACGGCAACAAGATGCACAAGAATTTTTCTTACATCTAATTAATGTGATGGAGGTAAATAATTTAACTTAATAGTACCTGTATTCGTGGGAATCCGAAAACCCTTACCTAGCTAATTAGTAGTGTTTATTCAGTCTTATTTCTTATGGATTGTTTGATTGGCTTGTTACAGCGTCACAGTCGCTTCGAACAAAATCCTGCAGACTGTTTCAAATTTCAAGTAGAAGACAAAGTCTCATGTGATGCTTCTGGGTTAGTAAGATACTCATACAGGGTTGAATATTGTCTTCCGTTGCCAATTCCGGTGGAAGCAGCAATAAATAGAGACGAAGTTGCAGCTTATGAAGCCAAGAAAGCTCAATTAGAGTCAGAAGGCAAAAGGCTGTAAGTAACTTTTTTCCGTTTGAAACTCTGTCAGGAGAACTATTATGCTATGAGTCGATTGAACTGACGAGTGAGTTAATTTAATACCTCACTTTGGATAGCAAAAATAATAAAATATGTCAGCACCATAATATATTACTAACAATAAGTGTAACGAGTCATGTAGTAAGGTGCTTGGATATGGCAAATCTGTGTAAGTAGCTACCGTCGTAATGCACTCCGATTCTCCTCGTGATTTCTACACTGCTCTAACTACTTACAAACTATTGGAAGTGCTTAGTTCAAAATATTTAGTCATGAATTAAATAAATCTAAACAAATTGTATGCAGGCTTGCAGACGAACTTGTCCGCCCGAAAATTCCTATAGAAGCATGTCTTCAGGCATTCATTGCAAGTGAAGTACTTGATCCATTTTATAGCTCAGCAACTAAACGAATCGGAACGGCTAGCAAGTAAGAGTTATTCAGATTAACGGAGTTGTCCGAACTTATATTATTTTATTCATATTGTATACTAAGCCCCATTCAGGCTGTCGGCTGTCACCTATGGGACTGGTGTTTTTATTTACGTTTTTGTTAACGGTTTAAATTTCATAACTGTGAGGATATAAAATTACATTACAATAACGTTTTATTTGAACTATAGGTTTACGAGGCTGTCAACTTTCCCTGACTACTTAGTCATTCAACTAAAGAAATTTACTGTAGGCGAAGACTGGATGCCAAAAAAGTTGGATGTTACCGTAGACATGCCGTTTGATCTTGACTTAACATTACTCAAAGGCCATGGGTTACAGCCCAACGAAAAAGAACTCCCGGATGAAGTATCGAAGAGCAAAGGTTAATTTTATTAAAAAATAATGACTGAAGTAGTTTTATACCTTATTTATTCCTGAATGAGGAATTAATCAGTTGAAGAAAAATTACGAACTGTGAGTGTTTTCTTTGCAGAACCGACAGTGGATGAGGAAGTAGTTGCTCAGTTAGTTGAAATGGGATTTCAAGCTAATGCATCTCGGAGAGCTGTTATTACTACAGGCAACTCCGGTTCGGAAGCTGCTATGGAGTGGATCATGCAACATTTGGATGACCCAACTTTGAATGATCCAGTAGATAATGTAAATGTGACCTTAACACCTTTCGTAGCTGACCCGGACGCTCTAGTCCAAGTTATGAGCATGGGCTTTACAACTGATCAAGCAACGAAAGCTTTACAAGCAACAGATAATAATATTGAGAGAGCTGTAGACTGGATATTCTCCCACCCTGACGAAATTAATTCTTCTCCTTTAGCTGCTAGGGGAAATGAAGGGCCAAGTCCTTCCAACCTTCCGCCCAACGTTACCGATGGTTCAGGCAGTAAGTGGGATGTCATATTTAATCTGTCAATCTCAAAGTTTGAGAGAGGATTGCTGCTCCGGAAGTATAGCTTTCGGGAGACTAGTTGTACAAAACTTCTATTTTTGTTTTGCAGAGTACAAGTTAATGGGGTTCGTATCTCACATGGGATCCTCGTCAATGGTGGGCCACTATGTCTGCCACATTCTCAAAGAAAGTCAGTGGGTCATATTTAATGATCATAAAGTAGCTGTCTCAGAAAATCTTCCCAAGGATTTGGGTTATTTGTACTTTTACAAAAGAGTCTAAAACTGCTTAGCGTTTGGGGCGAATCTTCTCATTCATGTTTAATAAAATACTACCACTGCTACTAAATGCCTTGTCTTAATTTAAAGTTGGAATTGAATGAGATATCAATTTTGCCTTGTCTGCTGAAGCCGTCGTGTACGAATATATGAAATATTCTGCATTTTTCTAACTCGACTACGATCATCATACTTTAATTAATTACAGAACAAACCTGGTTGGAATGAGTGAATGATACATGCCACCAAAAATTTTCCCGGCGTATAACTAGCTTAAACTCCAATTGCAGGCATACGCTTCACGGCTTGTAATATTTATTGCATTATTGTCATTTTTTGATTTCCTCGAGGTCTTCAAGGCATTCACAAGCGAGAATATGTAATAAGATCAAGTTTCAGATAGGATGGAATTACATCAAAGTGTAACTCCAGTTATTACCGTGCTCCAAGTCAAAACACTAAAACATGTTATCTAACTTACAAATATAACCTGTGAAAACAAAATAAAGTTATGTAATAAATTGAGTGAATTTAATTTTTGACTAAATGGTATGTTTATTCATAGCATAAACAGTAATTTTTTTACAGACATTATGAAGTAACATCCTATTCCCACTATACGTTGCAATCATTAAACTGTATTTCGGTTTTAAAACTTTTAACAGGACATCCTAGGCCTAGGCTTCCATGAATTTCTAGCAAATTTTAAGATGAATAATTTATCTAGTGATCGACACCTAGAGCATAAGATTAAGGGATTTTTTCACCAAAGTAACTTTATATGTTTACGCCTTCGACGCTAGTGCCCTTAAATCAGAAATGCATTTCTTAATGTTTTCTTGCTCTTGTTCAGCTGTAATGGATTTGGTGACACGATTGATGATCCAGGTAGACATATGCTTCTGTTCTACATTCCTTTCAACCTAATACATGTAAAAAAAAATCTATTAGGCAAAAGCCATATTATAGTAACATTCATTCCATTGAACAATATTTGAAATTTGCAGCTTACGTTTTGTTTTTCGACTTGGAAGTCCAACCTCTTCTTAACTTCGCTGTAGACATTCATCAAGCGTTGTCTGTATTCAGCTTCTACCTGCAAAGCTACATTTTCGCGCTTAGCCTCAAACAAGGTTGTTTGTCCTTCAGCATACCACTGGGATTTCTTCTCGGCTTCGATGCTATCTTTGCACAAAGCGATTTCGGAATTTTTACCCGCATTTAAATCGTCCATCTCTTTCTATGTACACAACACGGAAAACGTACAAAAATTAATTTGATTCCTATTATTGATTTATTCAAATTGAAAGACCTCAAAATACTGATTTAAGAGCTACAGCAAACTAATTGAATAATATTATAGATGTTACTCAAGTTATAGCTTCCTGGTCTAGTTAATAAATGGGAGTCAAATATAACATACCTGGCCCTCTGCTGCTAAATAATCCCCGATCTGTTTACCGAATTTCTTTGCACCGACAGCAATAATAATGAAAAGGGAAACACCATTCCAGAACTCGTGCTCCAAAACCCAAATTTCCTTGCTGAGGAGGTAGGTGAGAAGTCCAACTGAAAAAACCCATGGGCCTGTAACACCGGTTTTTGGGTAGAAAAACTTCAAGTAGTTTTCGGAAATGAAGCCAAATGAGGTTGCAGGTGGATTTTCGAGCCTCTTAGGCCGAGGAAAGTTGACTAAGTCTCGGTCCGGCCCTTCCTGGTACTTATTCTTTGGTGAAGTCGTGGAAATAACTCTAACAATCACCGACTGGGATGGTTGGAAAGCATTCAATTGACCTATAAATTGTTGGATATGTGTATATTAGAAGCAGTATAGAAAAATTATACTGAATGAATTCTCCATTTACATCCTAAGGAATACTCAATATAGACCACTTAAGTAGAATACTGTTGACTGCAGTATATACTAAATAAGATTTCAGGAATATATTAAAACATTAAAAATCCTAAAATGAGGCTAATATTCCATTCAATATCATGCCTTCAGCTACTAAAACTTCCACATTATGTGCTACTGGCATAACTGTTATTCAATATTTTAACCTTGATGAAAGACTATGGACTAGCAGAGATTTTAAAATGAAACCCATCCCCGTATTATACATTAGTAACGAAAAATGTGAATTAAAAATATAGCCCCCAAAGTATTACTCCAGAAAAATTGGATTGGAGGATTCAAAAAATTGTACACTTTAAAAAAAATATCATTACTGGAACACTAGACACCGCAAGTGTGCCATAAATGTAATTTAAAATATTAGATTAAAAATTAAAACCATAGAATCAATACCTAAGCTGCCAGCTAGGGAGGAAGTGGGTCTTACGAGCCTGGACAACATCTTCAGATTTGACGAAATATAAACAGGAAGCGAAGCTGTACTAGATAAATCCAAAGAGAAGGTTAGTTATAGTAATTATTTAAACAGAACTATTGATTTTTTAAAAAAATATTTACAACAACAAAACGTAAAAAGTACCAGTTAAATATTCACCACCAGTAGTCCTCAGTTCTCACCCAAGTTGTTGAATCCTGCCGGCTAGTCTGGGAGTCAGGTGACTGCGGAGTTGAGCAGCTCTTTTGACGATTGTCAGAGTCTTTGTGATTGGATTGTCCCAAAAAGGAATTTGGATCTATTTCCTCATCTCCCTTCCATTTCTCCCGTTCTGTGAAAGAGGACACTTTCTACACTCAGAGTCTGCCACAACCAAGATCTTCCTCGACTTCCCCCAAGTTTTTCATTTTCATTTCATTTTCATACCATTTCCATCAGTCAGTGTGGATATTAAGCAAAATCCTAACTACTACATATTAGTTTAGTAATTAAAGTATATGATAATTATTCTGGACAAAAGTGCATTTTTTGATAGGTAAGTCGCTTCTGCGAAACAATTCTATGCATTCCAATCCCAAAGGTACAACAATCAATATAATAATTAAATGATTATTAATCCGAGTTTAATGAGCATTAACGTTGTATACTAGCATCATAGCCTATATCCTTTGATTGGTATATTTTGCCCCATCATAATATTTATTCTATCCATTCCATAATTTGTTTCCAGATCATTGAGATTTTCCAGAGTGAAACGACTTTTAAAAAATCGTGTTGAATGAATTTATAGTTATAGCAAATGATGTAACGATTGCAATACTCCTAGAAGACAAAAACTTATACAACCGAACAATTGAACATTTCTATACTAAAGCCTGTTGGCATCTGACTAACGATTATAATACCACTACTTTGCAGATAAAATATCGTATCAATATTATTCGTGCCCTATTAGATAAATAGTGTAACCAAATAACAATTATTATATATCGTCTGTGAAGAACCAAAATGACCCATATCCAATTTAAGCTAGAATCAAATCGAGCTTATGTCATAAAAGCAAAATGAGAAACATGTGAAAAATTTTAATTAAGAGTTTTTGAAAAGCGTAAAATTTTCTATTTAGCTGTTTTTGAAGTGTTAAAATGTTCTATTTACATATTTTTGAAAAGTAAGTGTAAAATGTTCTATTTACCTGTTTTTGAAAAGTGTTAAAATGTTCTATTTACATATTTTTGAAAAGTGTAAAATGTTCTATTTACATGTTTTTGAAAAGTGCAAAATGGTCTATTTACATATTTTTGAAAAGTGCAAAATATTCTATTTAAATGATTTCAAGACATATTTCAATATTTTTGTAGATAGTGGATATTGGTTTTAGCTACAAATGGATATGGGTAATTTTGGTTCTTCACAGACGATATGATGTAACGGGAATTAATGAAGTGAATATGTAAATAAAACCACCAATCTGCATAAAAAAACACAAAACCTATTCCTAAGATAGCCAATTTTACTAGAACATACCAAGGAAAGGCGCTAGCCCATGCAAGAGTCAGTAGTAATACGAATCACATTTTTGCTACAGTAAAAAAAAATCGAGCTATTAAGACATTTTATTATTGTGTTTTCACTTCTCTCCAAGTAATTAACAATATCATGTGTGCGATGCGACAAATTCCTGGAAGCAATCTATAAGTAACACACAATCACTTTTTTGAACACAAATAAAAACATTTCTGTGAGGGGTGGACTGAAAATGCACCTTGTTACTTACACGGCACGGGTAGGTATCGTATAGGTAGGTATTTAAAAAAAAATAGATAACATGCATTATTTTTCTCGGGTTCAATGGTAAAGAGTTACCATCGGTATCAGTATTTGGGTATTGAATCTTGAATCTGTACCTGATAAGAAACTTTAATTGGAAAGGTACACAATCATTTTGAAGTGTTTGTAAAGACAAAAAATTAAGTTCACCTGAAGTAGAAAATAAAAGATGAGTAGCTCAAGCTTCTTTCTATATTACTAGAATATTTATGAAATTGTGAATTTAATAGTATTTAAAATATTAGTATCGGAGTAGTGAGGTTCAGAGTTCAGTGACATAATACAGCATGCACATAATTTGTATGAGAATCTGGGACGGAGTAGAATTTTTCTATGAAGTATACTTTACTAATAAAAGCATAGTAAAATGATATTCAAACTCATAAATTTTTGATGTCTGCCTAAACAATAGAGATATTAATTTTGGCTTTTGTTAGTTTTGGTTGTTATTTATAACGTACGAGAGTGGACTTTTTTATAGGAAAGTATGAGTAAGTAAGTATAGTAGTGAATTAATTAGTATGTCAATGTAATATTACTGTGATCACCATCCCACAAGTAATGCGTCACAATTTCTTATGTAAATTGAGACCATCTATAAATAATTAAAAACTGGAAGATTGAAGTTTCATCGTCAATGTCAATCGTCAAAACTCTTTATTGCTTGTAAGTATACAGACCCACGTAAAAGTATAAAACTATGTAAGTAGTGGTAAGTACGTAGTTCCTTGTAGTTTCACAATTGCGGCGGGGACTAATTTAATTAAATCTACATTCTAACATCCTTTCCTTATACTTATACTCATTACTGCGAAGCGTACTATATAGCTCCTACCATTGCATTGTGGGCAGCTATGCCAGTATTAAAATGGTCAATAGGTCACTCTGTGTCGAGGATACAGAAATAACATTTCAATTTTAACCTGTAAAAAGCATTACCCAGTACACAAGTAATGACTTGTACCAGTACAAAAGCCATTTTATTTTACGCCTGTTTTTTTGGCTACGCAATCTATACCTATAGGTACTTATGTAACTATACTTTACATATCATGATTGTACATAATTGTAATGAATGGTAAGGTAGTAAAGTACTTAAATGAGCTATATCCATTTTCCCAAAATGTTGCATCCTCGGCCTTTCAATGCTGTTATGTCCCTGACATTTGAAACCAACAACCTGGTAACTTTATGAATAAAATGCGCACTTATTACTATTAGTTACCATAATATAATAGACTCTGTACTGGAGCTGGTTAGCCAATGTCCCATGACCACATTTGGATTTTGCCCTGTGTTTGACCCGTCCTTATTGCTTGGGCTCTTTGTTTTGTAGCAGCTGAAGTTGAAACCCAGTGAATGTACCAATCTTCATTATAAATTATGTATATCGCCAATGAAGGTTCAAAACGACCCACTTCGATTTTTAACTAAAAACAAAATGCATTAAATACAATAATATTAAAATATCATGATTCTAAAAGCGAGTGAACAGAACGTTGTACACTTTTCAAAAACATGTAAATCGAACATTTTCCATTTTTCAATAAAATGTAAATAAAACATTTTGCACCTTTCAAAAACATGTAAATAGAACATTTTGCACCTTTCAAAAAATTTAAATAAAATATTTTACACTTTTCAAAAACATGCACATAGAACATTACGCACTTTTCAGATGGTCGTATTTAAACTTTTACGCATTATATTCTATCGGATCTATCGCACTGAGTGTGGTTTTTGACATAGGGTTTTATAGGTGGGTAACTGTGATCTCTCAGTTTTTAACAGGAGAACATTAATTAACGCTGATAATTGACGCAATGTTACATAGAAGAACTAACCATATATTCTTAAATGCAAGGAATTTCTTTTCTGCATGTGCTAATGTTTTCTTCCTAAAAACTGATCGATCACAATTACCCGGGTTGGACTGCAGGAGAGGGCGCACAATACCGCACATAGCCGCACATTCATATACCTTAATGTGCCGCACATGCGCGGTATATCAACGTATGCCGCACTTCTGCTATGCCTTACTATGCCGCACATCCGTATGTGCGGCAGACTGTGCTATACCTTCTTTTGGCCACCACTTGAGGTTTATATCTTAAAGGTTAGGTTAGGTTTGGGGG
>JAQFZE010002892.1:0-13622 GCA_034695245.1 Dicyrtomina saundersi | reverse complement strand
ATTTCACAATTACGATCTCTCATTTCCTGTAAGTTAGTTGTGGACCTTGTGTCTTTGTTTTGAAACAATAAATAAAAAATAAAAAAATAAAAAGCTTTTTAAAACATGTAATTACTCCATTTTGAAGCTTATAAAAACATGAGGAGTTTCTACTTTCCTACAGCTTATAATTGAATATGTACTTCAACAGTTTTAAAATAGGACATATCAATGTCGTTACTAAATTAGCAAAATTTCATACATGTATTAATTTTGTAATTTCGTCATTTTGCTTCTTCCGTGAATGATCAGTATTTCCACGTTTCAAAATATACGTGACGTTTTGCAACTGAGCAATAATAATTTTGATAATGTTGAGCACATTCACACAACATATTTTGCATCTAAATGGTTGTCACACTTGAATTTCATTCATAGAAGATATCCAAACATATAATATGACATGTTATTGTGTAGCGCTATACATACACTTGAGGATATAATTATGTATGTAAAGTGTGAAATTATATAAAAATGCTATACAACATATATCTACAAGTACTACTCAGAACAGATTTTGTGTACACGTACAAGTCCACGAAGGTAGAGAGAATAAACCGAAACCGAAGCATAAACCAGGACTTGAGCTTAAAATTGAACGTAGAAAATCAGATTAGTCAACATCTTCGTCAAGAAGTCTCAAAAAGCTCATATCTGCACGTAGGAACATTAGGATTGAGACTCTGATTGAAACTACAAACTAGAAACGTTAAATATTCATTCAAAAACCCTTTGACGGATATTCCATGTACTCACCTACCTACCTACCCACGTCTACCTTTGAGAGGTATTTCATACATTGGAAGTGAAAAAGGAAATCACAAATAAAGAATTTCGTGTCTCTCCGCATTTGCATATATATGGCAATGGTATGATCTGTGTAGCAGGAAGGTTATTTTTATTATTATTTGGTCCACCTCTCGAGTACTGACACTGAGTACCTACCTCATAGGACTCATTGTCGTTTCAGTGGTTTCCTCTTCGGTCACGGCAAGAAGATCACATACACACTCTCCCAAATTCTCAATGCCCTCTCTGTACACTTAACACTTTTTAGCTGAGGCATTTTATTTTTTGAGTGTAACTGTCAACATGGACCGTATCGGTCGTTCGTCACGCCCGAAAATTCCACGACACAAAAATACCTTCTGTCTAAGTACTGTACGTAGCTACTTACATACTTCCACTCCAGCCTCCATCTCACTATATAGTCAGAATTTTATACTATTGGCTCTCAAAAAAAAGCAAGATGTAAACCCTCCAAATATACACTGTCAAAATATCAAATAACCAATCTATAATTAACCCTCTCCTGGAACCCATGCACCAGAACCAAAATTATTAAGGACTCATCCATAAATGACGTTCTGTAGACATCATAGGACTAATTGTATAAAAGGTTTGACAACTTTCCCAAGAAAAATGGAGGGCGGAGGGGGCAGGGGGTTTCATAATTATTGAATGTATGGCTTCATGACGCCATTTACAGACGAACCTTAACTTCCCATCATATCATTGATCCTATGCGATATTATATATTGGCGTTTGTCATCTGCTAGTGGAATCTGCTGCTCGGAAAATCCGTACGTCAAATAAATATAAATATATAGAGTGGATTTTCACACTTCTTTTATTTACATTACAAAATTCCCTATATAATTCCCTGCATAGTAGACAGTCGCACTTGTACTTGAAATTCTGTAGTCTAATACATACCTAAAATAACGCCTATAATTATATATACGCTACACACACACACGCAGAAAAAAAATGTAGAAATACATGTATCACTTCCCACATCACACACAACGACATTGACAACGGTAACCGCAAGTAATAGACGCCGTTGACGTTGACAGTTCTTGTGGATGATGATTTCTTCCATTTGAATACAAATAAATTCGGAGGGAAAAAATGTGTACAACTTTTTCACATTAAAATCCCTAAAACTCGCCCCTCACGTGCTGATGGCTGTTTTCCCAAAGAAATGTGTCTCTTATTAAAAATCATCACAAGCTACAAATTTAATAGCACTTACGAAAAAAAAACAACTTACAGTAAAAATAAAAATGAAAGCACTCTCAACACATATTATGAGATACTGTTCGTTAAGTGCATATACGAGAAAATTTTGAAAATCAAATTAAGTTGTTGCTATCAAAAGTATCAAATATAATTTGTAAGAATTGTGGCATTTGAACTGTGGGAGTGAAAATACAAAAATGTATAAAAGGGAATATGAGTAGTAGTTTTACATAATCAAACTATATTGTATAATGTATAACTCTCCTCGTTGATTTCCGTATAGATATAGCTATATATATAAATGGAAAATGTGCTTTCCTTCTCATCCACCAACAACCTACAACAACATACACGCTGTGCTGTACTAATATTGATCAAATTTACTTTTTTTTAATTCCAATTCCACGTATTGGATACTGTTAAATTCGTGAAAACTCAAGACACTTGAGTCTGAAATGACTGATCTATATACAAAACGTAGCCTACAAAAATAAATAAATAAATACCTATAGGTTATACATATTATTAATTTCATGTCATGACTTCATTTTTCATTTCACATAATATGTCAATATCTATTTAAAAAAACGAAAGCCAAAAAATGACTGAACTCGGTTGAAGAGCCGAATTTGAAATTTTAAATATGACTCTTTTTTACAGATAGACGATTCCAATTGAAAAAGTATCATCTGGACAGTGTGTGCAGAACTGGGCCTGGGAGTTTTACTAGTAGTTTGTTTTTTGAGATGACCATAAACCATTCCGCATAATACATACATTGGTATGGAATAGGTAGGTAGGAGAATCAGTATTTTGCTCCACCAAATAAATAAATAAATAAATGTACATATAAATCATCCATGTAATTAATGACTCAAAAAATTCCCACACACTCAAAAACAAAATATGTAACTCCAAGTCAAAGAATATGATTAGAGTATATTATTTAGAGGCAACGTGGAATGGAAAACGTGAAGGAAACTCAACTTACATAATAATATACTAAGAACGTTACGGCTGTTATAGGTGTGTACTTAGGTTACGTACGTGTGGCAAAGAAAAAAAGCCCTAAGCCTCAAATTCCATTTCCATAATATACAAACTTGATGAAACTTGATATCCGTAGTCAAATCCTATATATGCGAATTTGAATTTGAATACGTTAGCAGGACTATTAGCAACTCAGGGTCTACAGTTACCGGTATATGCGGCAGTAAGTTTAAGTAGTAGTGCTGTACTCGTATACTCCTCCTTTACTAGGTTAATACAGAAAACTCCATAAAATTCAAGTGTAATATATATTATATTACACTTAGATTGAACTATTGAACATTTCATTTCCCATTTACACACATACAGGTATATACAAATATTTTTTTTCGTTATCTTTTGAGTAGATCAGTTTGGGAGACGCGCTTTAAAAAATTCAAATTTGAATTTGGATCCAATAATGTAAGTACTAAGTACATTTAAACTACACTGTATGACTTAGTGCTTGACGACGGTACAGACAATCTATATATATTATGCCTATATGGAATATCTTCTTTCACAGATTTTCGTGTTTGGAGTTGGAGATTTGCATTTAATATATATTAAATAAGTATTTAAATTTTGTTTTATGACAGTGAGTCTCCCTTTATTTTACAGTTTACGTTACCAGTACCAGTACCCGTCTATGTAGAGTACCTTTGTCTTGTGGGTACATACTTTGCTCCTGCCTGCTACGTACACACTACCGCACTCCCTTCCTCGCGCGATTGTAAAATATTTTAACCAATTTGTAAATTATGACTTTCACAGTCTCGACACATCCCCATTAATTCACACACAATCCACTTTTGAGCTTTTGACATCAATCAAATTGAAAATGTGGAAATGTTTTATGCAGTAAATGCCTATATAAATATATGGCATATAGGTATGAAAATTCCAATTGGAATTATCTGTTATGTAGGATAGATGATCTCTTTGTATCTGTATCTCGGTGGCTCTGGAGTTTCTGCTGCCTTGTTAGTGGTTTCGAGTTTCTCTCTATCCTCGTCGTCTCTACTGTAATACTCTCTCTCAATAATAACTCAAATAGTCAATATACACGACGAATAGGACTCCGAATGAGACATTAAATAAAATGTTTAAAAAAAATTAAAGCAAGTCCTACCTGTATGTATGCACCAACTCATTGTATTGTAGATTGGAGATTTATTCCCTTTTCTGCGTGTGTCCCATCTTTATTAGTTTATTACGATTTTACAATTTGCAATATTGAGTACTTTTGGCGCATTAATTTTGTAATAAACAGGACGTAAAGTGCCTACGTATATATTGTGTAGGTAGAGGTGTTTAGTTAATAGTTTCGTTTTTTTCCCTCCTGCTGGCTGTGTAGTAGTACTTTGATGTTTATCTCTATTTAAAATCTAAATATCCAAACAATGATTCCCTCTTCTACTAATTTACACAAAACCACTTTGAGTTCCAAAATAAATAGAGACAGAATTATTATGGCTACACTATCATTAGTGAGTATCTCCAGTCAGTCAGAAGACTTGTTGAGAGTGTCTCAAGCTTTGGAGTCAATAAAAAAAAATAAAAACTAGTTTACGCTAAAACTTTAACTTCTCAACAGAGACATAACATTCTACTCTATATAGTAGAGTGAATTACAATTTGAGTAGTTACTTAGTACTCACTATAATATATCAGTATCAGTTATCAGTAATATTATGTACTACAAACAACAAGTTGGAAGGTTAAAAGCTAAATGTTAAACGCTGACGCATTATAAGGTTGTCTTGTACTGTTGACTGTTTCACTATATACACACACGCTCGGTAATAATTATGTGTAGTAGGTATGCATTATCATGAACCAAGAATCAGACTGACTGAAGAGGAAGAAGATAAGCAGAGGGAAAGATTTGCATGAATGAAAAAGACAAGAAAAACAAAATAAGAAATCAAGATGTAACGTGTATTAAATAGAGGTATAGGGGAAGTAGCTCAAGAAGAGATGGTTTCAAAGTTTACTTACGATTTGTTAGTTTTTAAATAAAGTTCCACGCCGACAGGGATGACGATTGACGATGACTGACTCACGATAATAAGGTTCTGTGCTCCGGTGTGGTTATTTTTTTGTGTGTTTCTGGAGGGTTTCCTTTTTTTTATATACTTTTAGATATATATGTATATTTGCATTGGCTAAAGCCGGATATACACTGGAAATATATGTAAACTGTATTTTTGATGTTGTTATTTTATATTTATGTGTCCGTAATCCAAAAGGGTTGACGACAGTGACAGTTTTCTCGTCGTGACTGCGGGTCTCTCAGAATGAAACTGAATCTGAAAATACACAGTTGTCAGTGACAATCAACAAACAATCAGATGACGTATTTATATACTGATGTAACTTCAAACTTGAAAAACTTTCAAACTCGGGAGAAGCCAAAAACAAATCACTATCAACTATCTTTATAATTTGGAAAATGTAGCAAATATTGTGTGGAGACTTCAAAAATTCATCTATCTCGGAGTATGTCTGTGATTTTTTCAATCCCCCTGAATTTTACGAAACTTTTGGTTTTATTTTTTGGACTTGGACCAAAAAATCGATTCAAGTTTAGTGTCTAATATATTACAGTGTGTGAGTAGTGAAGGTTTAAAATTGACTTTGACTCTTAACTAGCATACACATTTGTAAGTGTCATACTAAATATGGAGTCAATATATGGGAAGGACACGAAAATCCAGTTCAAAATAATTA
Organism: Dicyrtomina saundersi; assembly: GCA_034695245.1. Classification (NCBI taxonomy): domain Eukaryota; kingdom Metazoa; phylum Arthropoda; class Collembola; order Symphypleona; family Dicyrtomidae; genus Dicyrtomina; species Dicyrtomina saundersi. The sequence continues at coordinate 7,796 of JAQFZE010002892.1, read as the reverse complement.
TTCGTGACACTCACAATTTTTGCAATCACACACAATGTATGTGTGTAATACAATGACAAATCCTTGTCGTTAACAATTTTGAACATTAACTTTTTTGGATAATAATAATCAAAATCCGGATTGAGTTTTCAATGTCAGAGTGAACAGTCAACTTGAGAGGAAGTCAAATTTAATGTTTGGAAAGAAAAAGTTTTAACTTTTTGACTCACAAGAATAATTCGTGGTGATGACACTTTTTATAAATTTGAGTTTTGATTCTTTTGCCGACTTCGTTTTGAAGAAAAAAAGTACTTCTGTCACACTCTCGTAGTAGTAGTCGCAGTTGTACGAAGAACTTTTATTTTTCTTTTAAAAATGAAAAATGAACACGAGTTGAAATTATTTTGTGAAGTTTTTGACTTCCACTTTTTTTATATATTTTAATATTAAGTAGTAAGTAGGAGAATACAAAGAAGAAACTAGAGAGAGGAGGATGACAGAGACAAACGAAAATCAATGTTAACTCAACTGTGACTCTGTACTCTTCTTGACTCACTGTTGTTGACTGTCAACGATGTCAAGCTTGGAACAACATTCATCACTCGAGCAGATGTCAACCTTTGAGAATTTTGAATAATGTTGAATTTAAAATGGAATTTGAAATGATTACCATAAATTCAGAACTGATTTTATGTTTTAACACTGGGGGATCTTATCTATAAGTATTTCACAGAGTTGACGATTTCGTCTCGTTTGTTTGAAGTTAGTTTGGTATATAGCTCAATTATGAATTGTCACTTCTTACTGTTGCATTTGGTTATATTGGAATTATTTTATGTTATTTGGAATAATTGTCCTTGTTATCTACCTTGTTCCTAAACTTAATCATCAAGTTGTTCAACATTAAAATGTCTTGTCTTAAGTCTGACACTCACAGTCTCAAGTGAATTCCGTCTCGGATTCTGAAATGAAATTCCAACAAGAAAAGAATCAATATCAATTTACATCCATGGCATTTGCTATCAACCAAACATAGAAATACAAAAGTATAAAGGTACAAACAAAGTACACACAACAAGACTGCCTGTCTAAAACTCTGACTGAATAATAGTGAATGGTAAAGCCGATGTCAAAAATGAATTTCTTTTCTGTCTATGTTCCGTGTCTTTTCTTCTTCTTCTTTTTCTTTTGGAACTTGTTGAAATTCCGATTCGAAAATTTCAAATTCAGCTCCTTTTTTGAGCTTGGATTATAATCTAGCTTTCCTCTTTTTCCTCCCTATTTGGTTTTCTCTCTCAAAATCTATTTACACAGAAAACGACAAAACATCCGAAATTGGAAGTGGAAGCGGATGTTGAGGACGAAGTGAAACATGAGGAAATGTAGACAAATCCAACAATAAAATATCAAGAGTCAAGCAACGTAGATGAACGACGACGAAGTGTAATATAAGGTAATAGATTGAAGAGACTATTGGACTATATATAGATCATCATATAGATAGATAGAGATTAAAGAACTACGAACCTAGTACAGATGATGGATGACAGAAGAAGAGTTTCTTTGTATTGGAGATTGTATCCCGTCAACCGTGTTACTCTGCATTCCTTTTATCCCTGAATCTCATTAAGAAGAGATCTGACTCCTGGATATCTGTCTCTTGTCTGTCTCACCAAATCCCCCCAAAACACCCAAAAAAAGAGGACGAGCCGACGAGGAGTCAGTCAGTCAGTCCGTCCAAAATCCAAATCTCTGAGAGTCGAACCATCACAAAGACAATAAATATAGATGTATTTTATATGTACTTTTATGACACACTATGGGAGACAGAGAGGACGAGAAGCCGAATATTTATTCTGATTCAGAGTGTATAGACTCAGAATTTATTTGGATGTCTGACGGCGGAAACTGATGTGATCTTCACTCTTGGCCATCAAGTATGAAGAAGACGGCGAACTCAACTAAATTCAATTTAATTCAATTCAATTCACTACTCGTCGTTCCTGCCGTCGTCGGCTCATAGCATGTGTCCGTGTCCGTAACCGTAAGAAGAATACAAAAAAACGGAGTCGTACGTTTGATTTTGCAATTCTTCGTCCTCTAAAGCCTGTACTCGAACTCGAACGGATTTTGCATGCAGGAAAATCCACAATAGTTATTTTTATATTTGAATTGGATTTTTATTTTGTTCATTCACAGAACCAAACTACAAAAACCCGTAACTGACAAACTTTATAATACGTATATATGTGTATGAATGAACTAGTCACTAGTAGCTTTTCCGCTTGTCGTTTTCCTCTATCATATCAATGATTTGGTTGATGGTACTAGTCAATAGTAAATAGGGATAGCTTTAGGAGCTAGTCACTAGTGAATAGATGATAGAGAATAGAGTCACAACAACACAGCACAAGGGAGATTCACAAAAATAATCAGCAAATTAGATTTTCGAAATCCCAATTCAATTACTCAAGAATTCTTGTCGAGTATCTCAAAAATGTCGAATATATTTTTTTTCACTTGAGAATGAAGAAAAAGAGATGATGTGTGTGTGGATTCTGAATAGAATAATTATTATTATGATTTTGTCTGAGAGACGGAGAGCGAACGAGCCTCATCCTTCCTCTTCTCAATGTTCAGCGCAACTATTTTTCATTTCCATGAGACGAGATGTAGTTGACGAAGAAAAAGAGCCTCGCTTCGTCCGTCTCACTACATTCAGTCAGTTTCCTATAACTTCACATTTCATGCCCTCCACGGCACACCACACCACACATACGACCATACACCATCAATGTTGAATCGTTGAATGTACCTTATGCACCTCCACCTCGCCATATCTCTATGTAACTTTAGGACTTTCCGTAAATGATGTCTTGATAAAATTTAAAACATACCTTCCCCTCCCACCTCGCCGTCTCCCTTGAGTTATGTTATAAAGTTGTCTATACTGGTTTCCCACTGATTTTTTTTTCCAGCAACCTACCGTACCAGTGCTTCTTTATTTTTTCCTACGTCATATACGGACAGCCCTTGTTGAATGGTAAAGCTTTATACTTCTGCTTCTGCCTCCTAGCAATCTTTACTTTGTCGTCCCCAGACTCAGCCACGGCCACAAAGTATAAGACCAGCGAAATACTTGAATGTTGAATTGTTGAATGTAATATTATGTGTAATGCAATGCAATGTGCTCTAGGTATTCTATATTCTGTTTCATGTTATCTTTTACAATATTAAATAATGCTTCTCAGTTTTCCAGTTTTGTTGGCATTTATTTAGCATTTTAAATTTTGAATCAGTCAACTTTTGAACAAAAAAAATGGGAGAGACAGACAGAGCGGACGTATGCGTATAGAAGAATCCCACGTTACACCACACCACACTACTACTACTGCCTCAAAGTATCATCTATAAACCCAGAAAAGGAAAAATGTTGTCAAAAAACGTTCAGGACTGAACGACAGCACTACTAACTACTAGCCATTGCCTTTTATTTTCTTACGGCTTTTACGGTACACACACGGTTCATGGCAAGCCCCTGTATTCTTACTAGTTAGTTTTGCATTCCCTTCCTTTTCACTGCTTAGATCCTGGGATGCTGCATATATTAGGTATATTTTGATCCCCCTATTAATTCCTCCCCCCCCCCACGCTTGTTAATAATTAAGGGACCTAATTAAACCAAAAGTTACTTCTGCTCTAGCCTATGTAGCAGTAAGGGATGGTAATTGGTATAATAAAGCGTTTTATTTGGAATGCGAAGGCTACATTTTCATTGTGGCTGACTATGACTGGTCGATCATTGATATTGAAGAGATTATGTGAAGTACAATAACTATTAGATTTAATATATGCGATGGACCTACCATAGGAATTCAGGTTGACGATTTAGCTTCACAAAATTAAATTAAGAGGACACATGGTGACTTTACTATACACTAATTAATTGCAAATCAATCCTCTCACCACCATCACCATCGCACCGTGTCCGATGTCCGTGTTTCGGTATAAAAAGTGAAGTGCCTATAAGAAAAAGTGAGGTTATAATTTATGCATGGCTCCTTAGATTTTCTTCAAAGTTTGTATTCCCAGGTTTAACATTGCATTGCATTTGGATTGCATTGCTATGGTTTGCCGCTGCCTCCGACGACTTGGTACTTCTGGTTGGTGTGTTGAGGGTGCGAGAGGGAAACTGAAGAAAACTGTGTGTGTGTTTGAATGTGCTTCTGCTTGGCTGTCGACAGTGCCGTCGTCGTCCTTTCGTTCATACTTAAGTATGCACGTATATGTTTGCAGTGATTTTTTTGTGTACATTTTACAGCCGTTACTGACTCGGAATATATGGAGCTCCAGTGTAGTGTGTAGTGAATTATGTATGTACGTACTAATGCGTTGTTGGTTCGTTAGTTCCTTCCTCGCCTCGCTCGCTCCTCTCTCACTGTCTGTCATTTTCGGTCTTCTCCGGGAACTCTCCGGTTTTCGTTCGTGTGTTGGCAGTTGTTGGTGTTGTGGTGGTGGAGGGGGAAAGGAAAAGGACGGGGAAACGAGCGAGAGCGAAGATGTGCGACACGAGGACTCGATTGAAGGGAAAGATTCCTGCGCTTGTGCCTACACCTACCACACCAAATATCAAGTCCAGGCAGGCAAGGAAGGAGACCGACTTCCCCTCCCCCATATTTCTGTCTTCGGATTCGGAGTAATATTCGGAAATTCGGACTCGGATTTCGGCTCTCGTCATTCCTCCTACCGAGCCGGAGCCGGTATTCAGAAAGCACATTCTACCGATTCTACCCTCTCTCGTGCTATATAGTTCTCTCTACTACTCCATAATATTACTTGGAGGTTTTCTGATTTTCTGCATTCAACATTCTACAATTCTACACCTACTACCGACTACCGACCGTCAACCGTACCGTACAGGGGGCTATGACATAGTAAGTCGATATTGTACATTTTCTTAGGTTTAAAGAGACTACTCTCACTCACGTCGAGTCAGTTTGGGTTCGATGTTATATAAATATATGTATATTATTATACACTATAGTCAATAAAATACAATGCCCGGTTTGGCTTTTACATGTTTTGACTTTAGTTTTTGTTGGTTCTCCCGGCAGCTTGCTCCATACTCCACTCCACGTCCAGGCTTCCGTGCTTTTCTTCCCCTGTGGTTTTTGCTCCTTCAAAAACATTCTTTCCCTCCTGCCTGTCATTTCTTTTATAAAACTACCAGCAGCTCCACTATTATGCACATGATCATGTACGGAACATCCTTAGAGGAAGCATAGTAGTGTTTAGAAGTCTTCCAAGACGTTCCTTCTTCTCCTCTCCTTCTTGATGTTGCTGTAGGTCCCGGTATACACAACACAGTATACAGACAGAGACGGTCTTTTGATAGTAGAAACATATATCATGTATTTACGATTACTATCAACTATCACTATCTACCACTACAGATACTTTGGTACATTGTAGTTAAGTAATGTAAGTAGTTAGTTGTAAGTCAAGGAGGTAGACCGGCAGAACCGATAAAGTCCCCACTTTACTCTCTGTAAGTCTCCTTGTTCGATACGTATAGTATCATCAGTGTGGAGCTTAAAAAAGTCAGTCAGAGTCAAAGTTGCCGGAGTTTCGATTTGAATGTTTTTCTATATTCCCTGGTACGAGTCCAGTGCACTGTCAGATATAATATATAAATATAATAGAATCTAGGAGCCGTAAAATCGTCCGAGTAAAACCGCCTCCTCCACTCCTTCCCCGGTTTTGTTTTCCTCCTGTTAATAGTAAATATAATAATTTCTTGTATATCTTCTTGTTTTTTTTCTCTCTCTCTTTCTTCCTTCCTTCCTTCCTTCCTTTTATTTGGGTTTCCAGGCTATCGGTGTTTTATACCGACAGATCGTATAGCTTGATATTATGTATTTGGAGGGGGTACTTTTATTACATGGAGTATGGAGTGGGTTGAATTTTATAGTAAGGTAAACAATATAAAATTCCTTTAATATGTAATAGGGGATGTATTCATATTTTTTGTTTGCTCTCTTTTTTGAGTCGAGCGGGTGTGTGTGTTGAAGAGAGAAAGAAAGGCGGAATTTCGGTGTGGAAATATAGAGCACCCGAACCCGACATCGTGGACCATCCAGCATCCAGACTGGGACCGAGATCCCGATCCAGATCCAGATCCAGCTAGACAATGGGAAGATCGTCTGAACAGTCGGAAAATGGAAGATGTGGACTGGAATGCAATAATACGATGAACACACTGTATGGACTGGTGGACTGGGGACTAATACTTTTTAATATGTATACTATTCGCATCTGGCCTGGCCGGATCGGCAGGATGTAGTATTCGCTCCTGGAATATATTTCCTTCACATGGAGTTATAATGTCTATATTGATAGTGTCCATTAGTCCATTCATTCAAAGCTCTTCCACGCTATGTAATATATGATGGTAGGCGCGTAGTATAAAATATACACATGTAGTAAAATAGTCAATAATATTGGTTAGATATAAGTACATATACCTATGCCTTTACGATATTGTAATTCTCATATGATGTCCATCCTTTGTCTATTATGAATACGTGTAGAGGGCATAGGGGAAAAAACTTTAACGGTTTTAGCGTGTCGACATTTGACTGGAAATATTATCAGCCAACCCAGCATCCCAGCCCCGGTCCCGGTCCCGTAGTTCCCAGTTGTCTCTGTCCGGCCCCATTCTCCGTACTTTCATCTTTCCGGATAATAGACAATGAGCATTGGTCCGACTTGGAAAGCGACAACCGAAAACCAACAGGGATAATATTACGGACAAGAAAGACAGCATCTCTACGACCCATGACCTGGCATTTATCTAGTAATGCAGTACGGATTACAGATCGGATCTGTCAGCAGTTAAAGCTTTGCACTTTGCAGAACGCTACATAGCACAGAGATTTTATATTATGGTATGTATGTATTTAGATTTAGAATTATTCCTCTCGATTCTCGATCCTACTTGTTTTGGCCTTGGATGTTTCCTTGATTTCATTTTTTTCTTTTAAATATTATACAGAATTGAAAAGAAAATGAAGCCGGGAATGGCATTTTGTGATTATATCCATAGACATCCACGATGCTCTAATAATGAATGACATGGAGGAAAGGGAATGGTAATGATGATAACAATAATAATAGTAGGGATAGGAATATTCACTAAATTAGAATTTCTGTACAATTCTGCTATTATTTTGTCTTAGTTGTAAATGTACAAGTACCTACTAAAAGACACACTTTATTAGACACTACCCAAAGTATGGTAATGGTAATGGCGTATAAATAGGTTTTTTTTGGAGTGAATTATATGGAAAATGGAATGTAACACACAGAGAAAAGACACCGAAACCGAACTGGAAGCATAGGGTAGGTACCTATAGTCTCATTTTCATTTCTGTTTTCCCTTTCCCTACTTTATAGTTTTGTGAGTATAGAATGTAGAAATGTGGAATCATCGTGATAGTCTGATAGTTGTAAGTGTTCCTATCATATGATATCAACTATTAAATGGAGATGATACTGTCTTTGTGTATTGCTACATACTCGTCTATAGATTCAGGATTGTTTCGAGCTACTTTACATTTTGGAAGATCCTAAGTGTTCCAGACAACCTCTCCGCTCCTGCCTTGGCTATATAGTGAGTCCTCTGTATATACTTTGTATTTCTACCACTCGGTCTCTATGAGTTTTACATGGACGAGAGCGGAGAGAGAGTGGTGATAAATATGAAGAGAAAACTCAAGCTGCACTCCCGGTCTATGGTCCTATGGTCCTATATGGTC
>JAQFZE010002891.1:0-13623 GCA_034695245.1 Dicyrtomina saundersi | reverse complement strand
TCGAAATTCGACTACTTTACGTACAAGCTAAAAGTCGTCGAAATCCGACGAAAACTCGTTGAAAATTGCTGACTGACTTGGGGATTTAAGTAATGAAACTACTAGCTGCTAGCAGTAAAGGCGTCGTGATATGTAAGTGCCATGCGACATGTCGGCTACTCCTACGTAAAGACATCACCTCTTTAGTTTTTAATACATTTTGCTATTGTATTGTGATTATAGTTGTTGAAACTTTCAAGCCATCAACAACATGGATAAGGAGGAAAATGTCAGATCGTCAAAAGATTTGCCGCTGCCAGTGTGGCTTCAGAATTACGTTAAGGATGTAATTCAAAAAACCCGTTTGATGGAGAATGAAATGCTGCAGGTAGTTTCCCAGTACGTCTCCACGAATGAAGATAACTCTAACCCTTTCAAAGACGAAAGTGGTGACCAAGCTATCGAAGCTATTGGAAAGTTTCACCGTATTCTCAGTACTGTTACGACGGAGCTTAAACATCAAAGTGATGTCGTGACAAATGAATTAAAATTACGATTTCCTAAACGTCATCAGGAGATAAATCACAAAATTAATTCCTCGAAATCCAAACTAGGCTCTATAGAACAACTAGCTACAGAGGGAGACATAACTACTCCGTATCTGCCATCGGTGTCGACTTTTGCAAGGCAGTTTAATTGTAAAAGAGCCGAATCGCCACCTAACGAATCTTGCTCACCCACTAATCATTCTTCTGATTCTTCTGTAGAAAATAGAAATCAACGCAAAGGAATCACTACTTCATCTTGTAATGACGATGAAAGTGAAAATGCGAGTAGCAAAAGTGTATTCGAATTCGAAACTCAAGCTGTAAATTTAGCTATCGATGAAAATATCTTTGAGGATTCCCAGCCACAGAACCACAGTGACACGGATAGTGAAAAAACTAGTGCTTCTATTTCCAATTGTCAACTTCCCGTTGCAAAGACCGATCAAAAGCTTTCTCCAGGGGCTTGCTTCGTACCTATGGAAAAATTAACGGACACGTTCATATCTGCTAAAATTGCTGATCATAAAAAACACATCTCAACCACAGTTGACGACACTTCAGATACGAACTCGGATGAAGGCAAAGACGACGATGCACTTTCTAAGGCACTCAAACAGTAAGGGGTTTGATAGTTCTATAATGTAGATATAATGGAGATATAGATATTATCTTATGGATATGGACTGAATATTAGTTTTAACGTAGCCTACTGGATTCTTATGAGGCTATTGGCTTACCCAGCTCCCTCCGAAATGATGAGCGTAAATGATTTTCATGTAGGATAATCAATTGGATATTTTTGCAGCGGCTTGGCAAACATTTTCTTTTCAATGAATTTATTGCGTCTTGCTACTTTTAATAATTGCGATTGCGTTGCTTTTGAGGTGTTAGGTGTTATGCAGTACATAATAATATTACATAGATGTGTAGCTTACCATTGTGCTAAACCATTTGTTTATTTATTTCACAGGCTCAAATCTTTTTGTACTAAATTAGAAAAAAGTCCCTTGAAAAAGGACACTGACCTAAAGAAGACTAAAAAAGCTAACGTATCTGAAGTCAGAACTCCAGTTAAGAGAAAACAAAAGAAAAGGAGCATCGACAAAGAAGATTTTCGACGTGATAGGGGAAGTTCTAGTGGTAAATATAATGTGTTATTGATTTTCTTGTGTCTAATCGTATGCAATTGTGAGCTACGTCATATTGCTCGTGACATGTTTTACATTTCATAATTCAATACTAATTAGTATTTTATTTGCACTTTAGATACCGATAGCTTCCCTGAAAACTTTGAGTCGCAATCCTCAGCTTTTTTTAAACGAAATATCCAAAGTTCTCCTCAAAGATCGGCGGCCACAAGTTCAAAACTAGGGGCAAATGATTCTTCTGACACCGGGAGCGATACTGACTGTTATTTGGACGGAGAAGCAGAGCTACAATGTGATGTGGAAAATTCAGCGAAGAAAGAAGTTTTAAAAAATACCCGTGTGAAAAAAATCGTCAATGACGATGATGTTGCAATTAAATCTTCGAAAGAAAAGGCTGAGAGGGTTAGATTTTTTATTCTAGTTTTCTTCCATGTATAAACAGGGATAGGATATTAATCTGAATAACACAGATTTGGATTTTTATTTCAGTATTACAGCATTACCAGATATTTGGGTTGTGATGCAGATTTTAATTAATTCCTTTGGTTTTTATAAGTCACAAAAAGTCAAAACAATTCAGATAAATTTTCTTTTAGAACAAAGTAAAAAAAATGGATTTCATTTCATTTAAGAATTGACAGCGATTACAATTTTTACTAACTAGAAAGCTGCTTGGCTAAATACCTTTTAAATATTTTTAATAGCCTTGAACACTTATTTTTAATTTCGTCCAATTTTTATATGTAATTGTAATTAAATGCAGCTTTAATTCCCTGGATGTGTCGAAATCGACGACAATTTTGCTTTCTGTTTCCTTTTCTGTCGACATTTAAATTTCAGTTCAGCTTGATGGGTATATTTTGATTTTCATTTCATTTTCATCATCATGGTTTTAGTTTCCATCCCTGGTATAAAGTAGTACAAGTTAGTTGCTACTTCTGTAATACTTTTTAACTATTTTCACATTTACAGGGGAAAAATAAGTACTTTACTCCAGCAGTATGTCGTATTCCGAACCGCATCGATTCAGAAGCCTCAGATTCGGATGCGTCTTCTTCGTCTGCAAAAAGTGTTAGTCTACTTACTCAATTTCCATTAGAACCTGAAAATCCTCGACCACTGAGCAAGCGGACAAATGTTATACGCAGTGACAGCAGTGGCAGTGACAGCGAGAGTCATAAAAGCAAACTCGTCAATAAGGAGAAGGAGGGACCAGATATTATTAACGTGGAGTCAGACTCAGATGGCGATGATGATGTGCTTCGTAAACGCAAGCGCAGGTACTATATATATGTTTTCTATCTTCAAATTTATTTTGCAATTTGTGGCTAAATGTCTCGCTTATTGAATTTTTAAAATTCCAGTATTACCAAGCGTGTTGAAGATATAACAACTGATGAAGATGTAAAAGAAATGCTAGATTTTAAGCCTTCCCCGAAGTCAAAAGCAGATACGAAGAAGGCCATCAAGAAGGAAGTTCCAGACAAATTGTTTCGAATTTTTACACCAAGTAATAAGGAAAAACGCCGTAAAGTGATTACCATACTCGATTTGGATTCAGATAACGAGTTAGTACATTTAATAAATTGAATGCACAGCAACAGCTTTTGTGACTTGATTTGGTTATCTATGGTTAACCCAATATTTAAAATTGTATAAAATGGTAGATATTACTAAACACATTTAAAAGGAATGTACATACGTCTGTATTTTGTTTTTGGTTATCATTTGTAGGGACTTTCAGGATCCGAAACGGATGAGATTCTCACAATCTCCAGCAGCCCTTAACAAGTTTAAAAACGAGTATGACTCAGATGACTCAGATATTGAAGAAGTAGAAGTAGAGAAGAAAAGTCCGTTAGATGAGTATCGTATTGATGATAGCGATGATGAGTTGGAGGTAAATTATGATATTAGTTGTGTAATTTAGTTACATTCCTCATTCCGGGTTATCTTGGCCACGACTTAATTGAAATTTGTTTCTTTCCTTTATGTTTTTTGGAGGAAAACTCAAATGGGCTAAGGGGGCTCCTTCCCCCCTAGCGTGTACAAATGAATTTAGTGAATTTTAACTTGTTTGCTAGAAGGATGTTGTTTTATTACTTTTATTGTAATTATTATATTGGTTCACAGAGTCCCCGAAAAAAAGGTAGACGCAACATCCGTGGAATCATGACGAATAACACCCTTACGAGGGAAACTCAAGTCGCTGAGATTGAGGAAGAAGAAAGAAAACTCCGTCTTGCTAAAAAACAAGCAAAGGTAAATATCTCGTGACTGCATTGCATTTTCTGAGTCATTTAAAAATAAAGTCAAACGAATAATAAATGTATGTATAAACTATAAACTAATAAATTAACGTTTTCACGTTCGTTTTGGTTTAGTTCAATGCTACTCTGACGGTCTTATCTCAGACTCCTTTAACTATCGATGACAGAATGGGTCCGCCAGTACAGGAGCTAATCCTTGATATTGATACCAGCAGTAAAATGCCTGTTTCTGTGGACATTTCAATAGCTGAAAAACTGAAACCTCATCAAGTTAACGGAGTTAAGTTTATGTGGGAAACATGCTTTGAAAGTGTGGAGCAATATAACAAACCGAATTATAAAGGAAGCGGCTGTATTCTCGCTCACTGTATGGGTTTGGGAAAGACTCTACAAACCGTAACTTTCGTTCATACTGTCTTAACCGCCAAGCCCTTGTCAGTTCGCACTGTACTTATCGTCACTCCACTAAATACAGTCGTCAACTGGCAAAATGAATTTCGTATGTGGCTGAAACGTGTTAAGAAGCCAATTAAAGTACATGCTTCGTTCGACACAAAGAGTAAGGGAATGGATAACCGGGTAGCAGCTTTAGAGCGGTGGCAGAGAGAAGGTGGTGTGGGAATCATGCATTATGAGTATTTCCGATCTCTCGTCACTACTGCTACTAAATCAAAAAAGAACATCGATGACAGCCATCTGGAAGCAATTGAAAAGTGTCTTCTTGAGCCTGGACCTGACTTAATAATTTGTGATGAAGGTCATCTCTTGAAAAATCATGAGTCTGGTATGTCTGTTGCTATTAATCGAATTCAGACCAAGAGGCGTGTTGTTCTTACTGGTACACCTTTGCAAAACAACCTTATGGAATACCATACAATGATGCAGTTTGTGAAACCCAGTCTTTTGGGTTCTCGGAAAGAATTTGCCAATCGCTTTGCTAATCCCATCAAAAATGGACAGCACAAAGACTCAGGCCGCTTGGATGTGTCAATAATGAAAAGGAGAGCTCACGTCCTTCATAAACTTCTAGATGGCTGTGTTCAAAGACTGGACTACACAACTCTTCTCCCGTATTTACCAGAGAAGCAGGAATATACAGTCATCCTGAACGTTTCCCCTATTCAAAAGAAGCTATACAATCATTACTTGGACTTACTTGGCGGAGCAGGAGGCTCCGGTTTTGCTCAAGATCGTATTAGCGATGGATTTTTCCTAGGAGATTTTGCTGCCGTGAGCCGTATCTGGTCGCATCCCCTAAATTTAAATAAGAAAACGAAAGCTCAAAAATTAGCAGGAAAAGGAAAAAAACTAAAGGACGATGGCGAAGATTTTGATGATGAAGTGGAAAATATCAATGATACGTTTGATGACGTGACTGGAGATAGTAGGAAGAGTGTGGGCCTTAATGCTAAAACGTTGGCCAAGAAGGAGGCGGACAAATTTGAAAAGGAATTTGGCCAGTGGTGGAGCTCATTCTTCAACGGAGCAGAAGATATGAAGAAAATTGAACATGGTTCCAAATGCGTCATTCTGATGGAAATTATTAAAGCGAGTGTTAGTCAAGGGGATAAAATACTCGTCTTCTCTCAGTATTTATACTCGTTAGACATGATCGAGGAATTGCTGAGTCAGTTAGACAAGGAAGCTATGGGTCAGATGTGGAAAGACCCTCGAAAACCTGATGGGAACGGGAACCGTTGGAGAAAAGGCGTAGATTATTTCCGTATTGATGGGTCCGTGAAGGGTGCTGATCGACAAAGGGACTGTGACTCCTTCAATAAAGAGAGTTCTCGAGCGAAGCTGTTCCTCATTTCAACAAGGGCTGGGGGGCTTGGGATAAATTTGGTTGGAGCTAATCGTGTGGTACTCTTCGATGCTTCATTTAATCCTTCAAATGATATGCAAGGCATATTCCGAGTTTTTCGCTTCGGACAGAAGAAGAAGTGCTATATTTACAGACTAATAGCTCGAGGGACAATGGAAGAGAAAGTTTACAACAGACAAGTTGTGAAGCTCTCTTTAGCTGGTCGAGTAGTTGACGAACATCAAATCAATCGTCATTTCTCCAATGACGAACTCGTGAAGATGTACAATAAGATTGAAGATGATGTTGAAGATGTCCCTGTACCATCAGTTCCAAAGGATAGCGTTCTTGCAAATTTACTCATGTCCGAGAGTTACCAGAATATTGTCTACAAGTACTTGGAGCATGACTCTCTCCTAACAAACCAAGTCGATGAAAAGTTGACGGATGAAGAGAGACGTCTAGCTTGGCAAGAATTTGAAGCAGAGAAGAAGGGCCGTGTACCTATTCCGGATATCTCAACCGGTTTCTCTCCTTTTGACGACATTGTAAATGTTGATGGGGCTGAAGGCTACGACTACAATGATGTGATGGTTAATGAAATACTACCCTTGTTTACATCAGGTATTTCCCAAGGCGAAGGCGAAACGATAATTAGACGAAGCATTGAAAAATTATATCCAAATCAGACTGAAAGCGAAAAAGATTTATTCTGCACAAAAGTTAAAGGGGACCTTCAGATTTTCCAGAAGTATTCAGATAATCCTGGTGCTGCTTCAAGCTTGGGCGGTGGCTGGGCATTCCAGCTCTCTAACCTAAGAGACAAAATCAGCTCATATTTAACGATTCCAAATTTCTTGAGACGAAATGTTTCTTCAGTTGGATCCACCCCATTCGTGAAGCCACTAGCTGCTAAAAACAAACAACGCAAGCCAAATACAACTGGAGCAATGCATTCTAATGTGAACATCACTCCTGTACCTCATCCCAGCGCCAGTGCAGCAAGTCATGTTTTGCCAAATCGTGTATCTTCTTCGGGCCTATTGCGCAGTAATTCTCCTGGTAGTCGAATTATGAATCCGGTCCAACCTTCAATGTTTAGATCGGCGTATGGGTCTTCAATTCAACCGCAACAACCCAAGTACTTTCAAAATATGGCAAACAAAGTAGGAGAAAATGTCGGTTCAGCAGCTGGTTATCGTGATCGTCCATCCATTCCTGGATATGCTGGAGCTCAGAATGCTCCAATTCCGCTTCCACCTGTACGCACCGCTCCTGCATACGCTGGAATTCGGAATGCTCCAATTCCGCTTCCACCTGTACCAACCGCAACTTCCTCTATGGGTGGAGTCGTTTCCACCCCAAAATTTCCTGCTCTAAGTCAGTCGAAGTCGAATGGTGGTCGTCGGAAAGACGGATTTTAATTTCTATGATGTCCTGAAGCAGAAAAACTTCCTATAGACATAGTTAGTATTTTTGTACACTCCTTGAAGAACATCTTTGCTCTTTGCGTTTTTTAAAACTAAATATGTTTCTCTGGATACTTATTACTTCTTTTATTAGTGAAATTATTATTCTTTTTTATGATCATCCTTTTCTAACTGCCTTTACGAGTGTATACGATGGATTGTAGTTTTTAAGCTCGGTGGATCAGACTTTTGTACACCCCTTTTTTCTTTAACATTGATTAATTACAAAATTGTACCTCGAACAAAATAATTCAGCAAAGTTTAGTAGACTGGAAGCGAAAGTGTATTTTCTTGAGAATAGTGTATGGTGAAGATGTGCAATTACAGTAGCTTCACTATCTTGCGTGTTAAGTGAAAGTCTTACCCTTTGTCGGGACGGCAGTTATTTTTATATGTCTTGGTAGTAGCTAGTTTCTCTACTTCTCAAATATTTTCTACAGCTTCATAAAGGGTTATACAATAATGCATTCCATTTGTTATACTATTTGGTTATTTCAAGTTAATTCATGAATTCTTCAGTATTCTTTGTTATATTCTAAAAGCGTAAAATGCCTTTTGACTTGTACTCATGGTCAGTACTTACAATAAAATAATAAAGGTGAAATTAACCATTAAAAAAGATTGTTAGTTATATACATCGAGATCGTTTTTTATTTTTAATATTTCTATATACATCTCTATTACATCATGGCATTCGTACCAAATACCACATAGTCACATAGCAAGATTAAAATATTATCTATAGTCTTCATTTTAGCTTCCATTAAATACTAGTTTAAAAAACGGGTATCCTGTTTTGTGGCATTGCCACCAAGTCATCATCAACAGTTAGTAAACCCTGCAGCAAAAGAATAAAATATTTTTTAGATTTTACTTTAAGAGTTTAAAAGCAATAATTTTAGACGTTTTTTGTTTCTAATATCTGGTTTTAAAAGTAAAATAGTATAATTTACCATAAATGCTAGAAAGAGAGCAGCAGCGGAATAAAAATGCCAAACATCATGAACATCATAAAAGGGTTGAAATGGAAACCAGGAATGCATGCACTCCACATTATTTTCTGAACGAGATTCAGATGCAGATTTCTCCCATTGAGCAGGACTCTGAACAAAATAAGTGACTGCAAATCCCCCAATAATCATACACCCCAAAAAATATAGTGTTGGCTGAATCCACATTCCACTCTTGAATTCACCGTGCAAAGGCTATTAAATGGATCCAAATAACAGCAAATTAAAGCATTACAAAATATGACTCACTCATAATCTCTATGAATTAATAACCTGCATTAAATATTTCTACTTATTTTTAAATTATTAATTTTGCTTTTTTTCTTGTACCTTCATGAGCACTATATAGTAAAAACAATTCCCCAGAACATTTGCTATGAATGTATAGAGCAAGTACGTTGCAAAGTCCACTTTGGCCATCTCAGCATAAATCACGACTGCAGTACAGAGAGCTAGTGTGAGAAAAGGGAGGATTAGTCGGTCCACGTGAAAGGATTTTTTTTTCGTCTGTCGTATCCTGACACGGGAGAAAAGTTTCCAGTCCGTTAAAATTATATTTTTTTCTGAAAATGTTAAACAAAAAAGGAATTCATTTAATCACTGGGGGACATATTATGTCTAAATGCTAAATACAACTCTGGAAATTAATTATGTGCTTACTGATAAATCACATCACACAGCTTAACTTCCCTTAGAGAATAAGTAAAATAATATTTTAATCGTTTGTACTGCAGTAGCAACACTCACCATCTTTGACATACCCTACATTATAGTAGTAGACAGATCCTACAATAATCAAAATAAATTGAAAAACAGTAAAGGAAATTCTAAAGCAGTAAAGTAGTGTTGAGTGAGCATCTTGAAATTCCAGCATGAGGCCAGCCACTGAGACCAGAATCAGTATGGCAAGTATCAAGAAGGTTTGGTGTCTAAATATTTAGTCGAAAAAAACACAGCAGAAATCAGGTAAAATTCATATTTTGTACATACAGTAAGTATGCAAATTACAAAGTCAGATTTTATATAATAAATCAACTCTGAATGAGCTTACGCATCGAGGGCAATGGGGTGACGAAATTGGTATATCTTCAAAATGATGAGAACGGAGATGACGTACATAAAGCATGTATCTACATAGAATTCAATTATTGAAATTTTGAAATCAGCTAACTACAGAGGGAAGCGTTTTCGAAGTTCAAAAGATGTTGAATAAATTTTTATGACATGAGATTTTTTGACCAGGGAAATTACTCAAATTACCAAATTGAAAATTCTTTTGATTTGGACAGATATGATAAGCAGCACTGAGGAATCCTTCCATGATGAGAGCTAAGCCAAGAGAATAGAAAACACCGAAATGCTGTGGAACTCCAAAGCCTCTCTTGTACTGGACTCTGGGGAAACATTGACATTTCTTCTGTCGCTCCTCCTCCTCCAGTTGGACTTGAAGCTGGAGTGTGGACAAGGGTCTGGACAAGTTTGATTTCATAAACATCTCATACCCGTCGGCCCCATCTTCATGAACTTCACACCGAAATTTAATGTTCGCATCCCGCCTCCGAACGATCCACATGAAGGCAAAGCCGAAGATCACGTAGCCAATGTTGGAGAAGAAATGATTAAAGTCCAAGAAATAACCGACGCGGTAAGCACACAAGTAGTTGTAGTAGCACAGATCATACTCACCAGTTTTGTAAAGAACCTGTGAATATAAGTTTACAAAGTGATTTCCTTTGTGGCTAACAGCAACTTAATACAAATTTAATTCTATAATCAAAATATTTTTTATACCCCAAGATAACTGAAAATAAGTTGGTAGACTGGGATTATATAGAAGACAGCCACTGTAATCAATGACCAACAAAATCGCCTCGCATTTTTGTCTGCAATTTGACCTTGATGTTTGGTAAAGTCCCCGATGTAAATCTCAGCGTGAATAGTTATTCCTGAACTTTCTTTAATAACTGACGGTTTTCCTGGATTTGCATTATTTTTATTTGCTGTACGTTTTTGGTAGTGATGATGCAGTTTTTGATTTGGTGGAACGATTGATTTTGCCGATGCTAATTGTGACTCGTTGACCACAGAGTCTCCTGCGTCTTGGTCTTCGTCAGGGTTGCTCACTGTAGTAATGTAATATTTTATTAAAATTAACTGTTAGCATTAGCTATTAATCTGCAAGGGTTTCTTAGCAGAGAATTTTAATTTCACTAAAAATAACATAAGTTTAAGTTACAAAATTGAATGACTCGAATGTTGACCTACCGGGAACATTTACGGACCAATCTGTTTCATTAGTTGATAGAGGACTAGCTTCTCCATGCTCATTTTCCGATTCACTCCCATACGGTAAACGACTAGTTCGTACACCAGTCTGCTTCATTGCAAAACTGTCAGTTACATCCATTTTCCTGGCTCCCTTTCTAAGATACGAACACGGCGACTATTATTAGACACCCGGACACTGGGCTTATATTTTTGTTTGTGCTTTTAAAAATAAAAGTACTTTGGTAGGTTAGTTACTATACTGCTTACTGAATGCCCTTGTGCCGCAACCGGAACATAGCGGTAGCTAAAAAGATAAGAATAAAACTACTCGCGACTGGAATGAAAAGAACGAGAAATAAGTAGCCATTTGAGATCCGGGCATCCCCGCTTATTTCGATTCGAATACTTTTTCGCCTTTGTTGTGTTCCAACTGCCTTGGCAAAAGCCATTGACTCCTCTGGGTCTCCATTAGGTCTCAGACAGCTCACATCTGTGGGGTGAACCACGGCCACAATGTCAAATCCATTTTTAAATCTTCCAGATTTCTCCACCGTCATGGCCACCTTCTTTGTCATCGTCTGCCACAGTCCGCTGAAATATTTTTCAATTCATTAACCTATAGGTTTCTTGCAGATGTGGTCAAGTGGTGTTATAATTATTTTTTTTTAAATTAAAATTAAAGTGATTTTTAAAATACCTGTACTTCACATTCGTTTCTTGGTCATAGACGGGACACTGAAACGATTTAAAAACATTAATTTTAAGAGGTTCCAGGTTCCAGTCCCATTAAATTGCATAGTAATGTATCCATAATTGATTTATTAAAAATATTAAAAATGGATGTTATTGCAATTACACCAAATGGTTGGATTGAGATCGTAGCACAAATGTTATCCTGTGAAACAGCACGGATTTTAACTGATTTGATTCCGTCGTTGCTTAAAAATGAATACCCCCGAATAACTGAGGCATAAGGGGATACTCCAAGATTTATTTCGTGGTCAAGTCTGTGGGTATAAACCAGTATACCATTATCAACTCAAAAATTACGATTTATTTTTATTAATAAAATTCCCTATTTAATTACTATTGTCTTTAGGGGTCGTCCATAAATGATATCATCCAAATAACCCCATGTCTATAAGACCCCATGACTCCCCGTTCATCAGCTTAACCATTGCGTAAATGGCTATATCTTTAACATGGGATGTCCCCAATATCCAAAAGTAGACGTATTGATCCTACACGTGACCGTGACGTCATTTATAGTCGATCCCTTAAAATGTAGCGAAGAAGATGTGATATAGCTTTATAATTTAATTTACGAAACAAGATAATCCTGAGTGACGGACACCCTGAGGGAGTAAGTAATCTTGGTTTTACTACAAGTGGATACTCGGACAGAAATATTTCTTTGATCTTGCCGGTAGGCTTCCTGGATGCAGAGAGTTCGACCTCCTTGATAATACAACGATCTGTAACATAAACCATCGCACAATTAGAAAATTATTAATTTTGAGAGAAATGCGACTAATAGATTTAAAAATAATTTTGTAATATATTACGTTTCATTCTTGCTAAAGGTAAATGGGAGCTCCATGGATGTTGTGTACTGTTGTTGACCAATGACAAAAATGACTGGGCAGTCCAAAGTTCCTTCACGACCCACACTCGCTTCTACTCGTACATTCTGAACCTAAAAGTAAAAAATCATTACTAAGTAAATGATGTGGCTGTATGTAAGTAAATTAATAGCAATTTTTTAAAATTATATTGTGGTCGTTTGCGCTATGTCAGCAAAGTTTATACTGAAAATTGACATTTAAAAAAGTGTAAATGGTTAATCTAATAATTATTGTAGAATAAGTATACCATTGAAGTAGAAAAATGTTAATTAGTGCATCCTTGTATTTGATGCTGTCACTGAATTAAATTAATTACCCTTGGGTTCCGCATGCTATACATGTCCATGGGAAAGACGTAGAGGAGAGTCGTGTCACTTTTAATATCCCGCACGTAATTTTCATTTATGTTCCCAACCGTGCTCAAGCAGCCCGTGTTCACGATTGCGGAATTAAATTTGGGGCTTTGCCCACCATAAACGCCATAAACTAATTCTACATTGTGCACTAAAATATTTAGAGAGAAAATTAGTACAAGTTTTAATAGCGTGTGTAATTTACCCATGTTTCTAATTTCATTAAACCTACCCCTAAATTATTATTATAGAATGTAAAACAAGCAAACACTAATTCTATTTGTTGGCTTAATTTTTTGCAGCTAACTAGCCGGAGCCGGTACTCCACAAAAGCTAAAAAAAATGGGTCACCACAAACATAACCTATGTAGGTGTAAGTTATGGTTCATTCACTCACTAAACTGAATTCACTTCAATCGATGACTGAATGCATTGAGTTCCAGTGCTTATACATATCGTGCTAAAATTGATATTCCTCGTATCAGTAGTTTAGTCGAGAAAGATTACCACTTACGAGCAGTATGTGTGGAAGGGATATTATCCAATTTTGATGAGATATGAGTCAATAATAAAGCTGTGCAAAATCACATCCTAAAATGTCAATGTTGATTGGCTACACACCTGGAGGCGATGCGATGATTTAATATAATATAGGCAATATAGCTGCTGCAAGATATACATAAAAGCTTATCACCATAAGTCGTAATATCAGTAATCTCCCTGTCACCCATTGCAACTTTACTTTTTAAAGTTTTTCACCAGCTAAGGGCTAATTATAATATGATAAACAGGCATTTACACTGGTATAATGCATCCATACTAAAATTACGGAGGATCTATCGTCAATCGTGAGGGTAAGAATCAAAGTGATCTATATCAAATTAAAGCTAGAGCTAAAATGTGCTATATGCCAAAAAATATGAAATGGTATACATATGCATTGTTTTTGAAAACTATTCTATTTACATGTTTTTGAAAAGTGCAAAATGTTCTATTTACTTGTTTTTGAAAAGTGCAAAATATACTATTTCCATGTTTTTGAAAAGTGCAAAATATTCTATTTATGTACATATTTTTGAAAAGTACAAAATGTTTTATTTACATGTTTTTGAAAAGTGCAAAATGTTTTATTTACATGTTTTTGAAAAG
>JAQFZE010002890.1:0-13623 GCA_034695245.1 Dicyrtomina saundersi | reverse complement strand
ACCAGACCAGACCATACTCAGACCATACTCAGACCAGACCAAATTTTATGGTCCGGACCAGACCACGCCGACCACTACATAGCAGTATAAAAAAAATTTTGAAAAAATACAAAAAATTGAACACTAATGGAATTAGTGGATTCACTCAGCAGTGATAAATATTTTTTAAATCAGTAGAATGAAATATATTTCGCAAAACTGAATTTTCAGTGATAAATATTCAATAAATCAGCAGAATTTTATTTTATGGTAAAATATATTTTGCAAAAAGTTTTTTAAAATAGCATAATATTATGTATCAGTGGAAAAAATTACTAATATCAGTGAATTTATTTAGCAGTGATAAATATGTTAAAAATCAACAGAATTTTATTTTAAAGTAAAACATATTTTGCAAAAATTTAAAAAAAAACAGTATGATATTATCAATCAAAAAATTAGTTAATGAATTTACTCACCAGTGATAAAGCTTTTTTAAATCAGCAGATTTTTATTTTACAGTAAAATTTTTAAAAACGGTATAATTTTATGTAACAGTGGAAACAATTAGAGATATCAGTGAATTTAATTAGCAGTGAAAACTACTTTAAAAATCAGTAGAACTTTATTTTGGATGAAAATATATTTTAAAACAGCGGAAAAACACAGATCAGTATAATATTACGTAACAGTGGAAAAAAGTAGTCCACGGATTTATTCAGCAGTTATGAATATTTTAAAAATCAGTAGAATGTTATTTTAAAGAAAATTAGATTTTTACATAGATGTACAAATTATTGCTTTTTCTTTGAAGCGATGAACGGGAAAAATGATTTAAATTCTATTTAGCAGTGATAAACCTGGAGAGTATTGAATTTGCGTGAATTTTAAAATAAAGTATAATTTGTATTATCGTCATGAATGGATGTAATAAACGGGACGAGTCTTGACTAAATGCGAAAACTTAAACGAGACGAATTCAATCCTTTAAAAAACTGGCACCTAATGTAAAAATATGATTGTTTAACTTTTTAAATTTGGTGAATGATTTTGTACGTAGAAAACAGTAATAAATTGTGTAATTTGAAATGTATTTCCGTACCTGTGGCAGTTTTAGTGATCCAAGTCAAGTAATTAGTAATTTTAGTATAAACCCCGGGTTTCCCCCTTGCGCCGCAGCGCGTTGGACCCCACGAGACGATTCCCATTGCAAAGTATCTTCCCGTCTCAGGATCCTTGTAGTCTACTGAACCTCCTGAGTCTCCCTTTTTTCAAATTAAACAAATTTTAATGTATTATTTTTTACTTGTATACTTTGTGTAATAAATCATCTTGTTGGTAGTTCGTCGTACTTTGCAAGTGTCCTTCCCAGGTAAATAGGTGCAGAGCATATTGTCCGTCACTTGTCCTGCTTTGTAGTACGGCGCACATTTTGACGTGGAGATGCAGGGAAGATTCACTTTCTGCAAGATCGGCGGTTGCTCTGTGGCATTGTACGCAGCGATACCCCAACCACTCGCCAACACCCTCACAGACTTGTCACAATTACGCCCCTCAGAATTCCATGGAAGACAGACTCGATGGATCTAGAGGAGCAAAATGTCTTATCTCACACTAATTTTAAAAAAAAACATGTTGCATGCAAAAACGCTCCAAATTATTTTTTGAAACTTACGTTTTCCGTCCAGTTTAACGGCTTTGTAAGATGCAAGAGGCTGATGTCGTTATCCTGTTGTCAAAAATTAAAAGAGCCTCGAAATTAATCACCAAAATCCGTTTTTGAATACATACATGGACATCATTTGTGGACGACCCCTTATTGAAAATTTTCGGAGTTGACAAAAATGTGATTGTTGAGGATTACCAAAGTTTTTGGGTCAAAATTTGGATGCGTTTGAATGAGATCCACGTCACTCCTGACGCTGTACCTCTCCGCAGCGAAGATGTTCCAAATTCCGGACAAAACCTGAAGATTCTCCGGCGCGGCGCTACGCATACAGTGCGCAGCCGTCATGACCCAGGATCTGTCAATAACTGTCCCGCCACAGAAACTCCCACTAGCCAGGTCGTAGATGACGGTGCGCCACGGGATTTCGCCCCTCCTCGCATCCTTCCCACCCACAATTCGACTGGACGATTGCGGAGTCACTCCACTCCCCCGACCCCTCACACCCCCACAGCTGTAGTTGTATGACAATGACTGGGAAGAGACCGAGACGGGTGCGGACTGAAAAACAATCGGAGCGGGAACCGGGACCCTCTGCGTAGTCTGGGCGATGATTGACTTGGGAACGGGGTCAGTAAACTGAGCAAAAATGTTTCGAGCCGTCTCACGCAGAGCAGACAATGTGACAATGAGAGATGCTGCTTTGAGGAAAGTCAAGAACAAAACCATGATGACGGAGATGCAATATTCTTTGTTTCGAAAATTCAATTAAGGGAGAAACTGCAGAAAGTGGGATTGAACTCGGCGAGTGTGGATTTGCAAATGAAATGAAACGCAGTAAAAAGAAGTTTTGCGAATTAATTATTTATGGATTTATTTCTAGAGGCCGTATCCCGAATTTTTTTATTTTTCTTCTTTTCATCATTTTCAACGAAAATGTTCTGGCAGTTTTTTTGGAGGGTGAATTCTTGGAATGCAAACTTCATTGAAGAATCAGAAGAAGCCATTCCGTATTTTTGAGTAATTAAATACAGGAAATTACTAATTTGATCATTCACAAAAACAATAGAAATTCCACTTCAGTTTGGAAAAAAACGTTTAGAAAAGAAGTTTTTGATAAGTTTCAAAATACTGCATTCATCCGTTCAAATATCAATATTTTCCAAGGTCAAATTATTGATATTTATACGTTTTTAAAAAATGCAAAATACGAAATTTATACGTTTTTGAAAATGCAAAATCTGATATTTGCTCATATTTTTTCAAGTGCGAAATAAGATGATTACACTGTGTTTGAAATTACAAAATGTAGTTTTCACTCGTTTTTATTAAAAGTGTAAAAATGCTATTATCAACTTTTTGACAGGACATATTAATTAAAGTATTTAGAATTTTTTGAAAATGAAAATTGTACTACTCACACTCACACACTTAAAGAAAGTTTTCACCAGTTTGAAAAATCAATGTGTATGAACCATTTCAAATAGAGATTTAAATCACGGGTTACATAGTTAGTATTAAATTTGGACTTATAGCCTGCCTACCTACTTCCACACAAATGAAGGACACATAGTCAGTTTTGGTTTTAAGCACAAGTGCCCGCGAATAGCTTCTTTTGCATCGTCAGTGAGGAAGTGTGAATAAATAAATGTGAATAAATGCTGATAATGTGAATGTCAGAGGATACAATGAATTTCTAGTTTAGTCATTTAAATGTATCACAAACGAGAATTATGTCCTCAAATTATGTGTAGTTAATTGTGCGATTGTAACGTAGTTATTTTTGTCTGGAATTAAATTCAAAACAGGACTATTCATGGAGATTGGAACATCTGTTTGAATAATCAAAAAGTTTGCAATAAAGCTCTGGGCCTTTGCAGTTTCATTTTGATCGCAATCCATCTAATATAAATGTATAAGGGGTCGTCCAAAAATGACGTCATCAAAATATTCACATTTCATGGCCCACCTGTCATGAGTTGAACCATTGTGTAAATGGCTATCTTTAAAACATGGGATGTCATCAATATCCAAGTAGACCCACTGACCCTACCCTTGACCGTAACATCATTTGTGGACGATCCCTAATAGAATTCAACGAATTATCAATTTTATTTATAACATTGCAGATTGAAGATCCCACACAGATTTTAGTTGCGCATTTGGCCTTAGTTACCATCCAACCTTAATCAACAATGTATTTTAACATTCCTAAAAAAATTGTTTCCTTATTGAAAATAAATTTTAATCAAAAAGAAAATTAAAATAAATACGCCATCAAATTATTTGGAATTTTTAAATTATTTATTTATTATTCAAAAAAATATTTTTGACATTTGAAAATGGACTTTTGCATTATGCCCATTTGCGGAATACGGTCAATTTCAGAACGGCCGTCCGCATTCTCCGCATCCGCTCTAAAATAGGCAATTAAATAGCAAACTAATTATTTAATACGTTCCCAGATTTGTAAATTTGAATTAAAGGAAAACCTAAATGAAAACCCGCCAAAGGTTGGCTTCGAAAAAATGGTTTAGTTGTCTTCTTTAAAAAATGGTAATAATTGCTGGAAACATGATGATTCGCGAGGGTGAATATACGAAAACAATTTACAACATGGTAAGACAGTAACAAGAAGGTTTAAATAATAATCATTAATGCACATATATTTTTGGCGGCATTTTTAAAATTTCAAAAAATGAATTATATAAATGCGTATGTGATTTGCGTTGTTTGTTGTGGACAGGTGAAGGAGCAGCAGTACGATGACGCAATCGTTGTTCTTGAAGATCAACTTGAAGTTCATCCTACTGTGAGTTCAGGTATCAATATGTGATGTTTTAAAATTACATTGTTGAGAGGTTTTGAAGCGCGGGCGGGAATTGTAAATATTTGAACTGGATATAGAGTCGAGCTGCGCTGTCTCTCCTTGGCTACTGCTACTACCATGCGCAGGAGTTTACGAATGCGTACCTTGTCTACGAAAGGCTCGTTTATTTGAATCCAGAGGACCCCGACTACGCACTCTACTACGCCCAGTCACTCTACAACGCGGGACTCTTTCATGAAGCTATGGATGCCACCACACAAATCGAAAATCACAAATACAAAGAACAAGTAAGTACTTCAGTAGCACAAGTTTCAAGCTCAAAATCCCGTTTAAATAAACCGCCATTTTTATTGTAAATCAAATTTTCCATTTTCTAGATTTTAAAGCTCCAGGCTGCAATTAAATATGGCGCGGATGAATTGAGTGAAGCCAAGTCTCTCGTGGAGCAGTGTCCTCAAGATGATCCCCACGCGGACATTAACAAAGGCTGCATTTATTTCAAAGTAACGTTTTGACACAACTTGAGTTTTAGTGCAAGGGATCGCCCATAAATGATGTCATACGCAGGGTGGATAGGTCAGCAATTCAAACCATGCCGTGTTAAGGATAGCCGCTTACCCAATGTTAAATAGATGACATGTGGGTGGGTGGCTCGTTCGTAAAAGAGTTACACTTTGGGTGACATCATTTATGGACCAACCCTTACAAGATTTTATACGTTTCCACGATGCAAAGTTGATTAGTTAAATTGTGGCACAATATGTATTTAATTGAAGGAAGGCCGTTTCGATGAGGCTCTGGACTTATTTACAAAAGCAACGCGCGTCATTGGCTATGACCCTCACGTGACGTACAACATGGCCCTGACCTACTACAAACAACAAAACATTCCAATGGCTGCTAAATACATTGGTGGGTGGGTGGTTTTAACTTTGATTGCCATTACATAGATATAATTGCCTTTGTTGGTCATTCCAAGTCTTTTGCTCTTTGAAGGTGAAATAATCGAGAATGAAGTGGGGAAATATCCGGAGCTGGGAGTGGGCGTGACTACGGAGGGCGTGGACTTGCCCAGCGTCGGGAACACCTACAAGTTGCATGAAACTGCCTTCATTGAAGCATTTAATTTAAAAGCCGCCATTGAATATGACTTAAATAATTGTAACATTTTTTAATTTAATTTTCCAAGTTTTTGACAATTTATAAATGGTGTGGAAATGTTTCCGGCAGTGTTTCCGTTCGGAATTTGGGAAACTTTCTCTATTAGCCTCCTTGAATTTTGAAGCAGCTTAATTACTTTTTAATTCTAATCATCGTGTAAAGTGTAGTTTAGGGAATTCATATTTATTAAGAACATTTAGGAACTAATTGGAAACATTGCCGGAAACATTGCCAGAGCTAGATAAGATTTGCTTGCTCTAATAATTGTGAGGAATGTAGTGGTTGGAGCTCAGGAGGCTTTAACGGACATGCCGCCGAGAGGTGACGAAGAATTGGACGCGATCACATTGCACAACCAAGCGATTTTAACTCTAAACGAATTAAATCCGACGGAAGGTTTTGAGAAACTTCAATTTCTTCTTTCCCAACATTCCTTCCCCCTGGAAACATTGCAGAATCTCCTCCTTCTCTACTGTAAATATGAATGCTATGACTCGGCAGCGGATCTCATGGCTGACTATTCGCATCTAGCCTACAGATTTTTAAATCCGGTAGAAAAAAAACAAAGAAAACTTTATAAGTTATAAGCATTCCATTTCATAGCACCGAAGCCCGGGTATAATGTACATACTTAAAATGAATGGTGATTTTTTTTTGTCGTTTCGAAAAACACGGGCAGTTTATGTACGATTTCTTTGACGCTCTGATCACACTTCAAACGTCGAGGGACGAGGCATTTCGGAAATTTGATGAGTTGGCGAATAGGACGTCGAAAGCCCTGAGGAAATTAGCCAAAAGTGTTGAGAAGGCCAAATCAATGGGGCAGGATATGGAGGCGAGTCGACTATGTACCGAATATGAGGATATGCTTGCCACGTAAATTCTTATATATCTATTTTTTAAAGCTCCGGGAATGTTTCCGGGAATGTTTCCGGGAATGTTTCCGGAAATGTTTCCGGAAATGTGTCCATTCTAGCCTAATCTTTTTGAGTTGATCATTTTCATTGTAAATTGTAGTAAATACACACCGGTGATAATGGCGGAAGCAAAGATATTTTGGGATTTGGAAAACTACGAGAAAGTAGAAAAGATTTTTCGAAAGTCGGTGGATTTCTGTCGAGATGTGGAAGTTTGGAAGCTGAACGTGGCTCACGTGATTTTCATGCAGGAGAATAAATTTCGGGAGGCGGGTAAATTTTACTACGGGATTGTGAAGAAGAACTACAGTCACATTGTGGAGGTGAGTGCGGTCGTGTTGGCAAATCTCTGCGTCTCCTACATCATGACCGGAGACAACGACAAGGCCGAGGAACTAATGCGCAAAATTGAGCGGGAAGAAGAGGCCATTGCATTTGAATTCCCGGAGCGCAAACTGTATCACCTCTGCATCGTGAACATGGTGATTGGGACGCTCTACTGCTCCAAAGGAAATTACGATTTCGGCATTTCCAGAATTATCAAAAGTTTAGAGCCCTACAGCAAAAAACTTGGGACGGACACGTGGTCAGTTTTTTTGTGTTAAATATAATTAATGAACATTTTAAATAATTTAATAGTTTTTTTGTCAAAAACTTTCTTTACAGGTTCTACGCCAAAAGATGCTTTCTCTCCATGATTGAAAAAGGGGCCAAAAATCTGACAAGTGTTCAAGAGGCTGTCATTTTGGACTGTATCACTTTCCTGGAACAATGCGAAAGTAATTCAGTTCTTTTATGAATTTTAAAATTATTTCTAATATAAAACAAAACAGATCTTGATTAAATAAAATTGGGAATTACGTTTTTTTTGTTCAAGTTTTTGGACGAACGGTGAAAACGAGGCTGGACTCGCCGATGGACACTTCGCCGACACTACAGGGGAAAAATACCGTCACCTACGAAGCCCGCCTTCTCAAAGCTTTGATTTTAAAATTACTCGAAAAATAATTTTCCAAAAAAATCAGACACATGTTTTAACATTTATTTTGAATTATTTCTTTATTATTTTTCAATTAAATAAAAATGCAAAATATAATGTTGAAAAAATACAGAAAATTTAAGTTGTGAAGACTTGTGGAATGCCTTTGACTTTGACCAAATTACACTTAAACTGTGCGTCACAAAAAGAGGAGGATTTTGATTTTCCCCTGTTTTGATTTTGAAATTCGTAGCCGCGGGAAATTTTGTCGCTCAAAGTTTTCAAAAAAGTTGAAGAATTTCCTGACTTATTGTTAGCTTGTACTCTGTGGACTCTGTCCTCTCCCATTTTTAAAAGTATTTCTTCCGTATTTTTATTTAACCTAAAACGTTGTACAAAATTTTAAAATGAATTACCAAATTGGAAATTGTTTGAAAAAATAAAGATATGAAAATTGTTACTTACTTGGAACTTTTGACGAATGAGGCAAGTTTGCAGGACATATTTTCGATGCACTCGTTCCCGTCATCGACTCTGAAAAAAACGTGTTTTAAGGCTGCTAAAGAATTGAAGTAATTTGTTGAATTTTGAGAATTTTGAGAATCCGGAAGAAATCTGAAAAGATGCTGTTGGCCCCGCCCCACGGTCCAAGTAGGAACGGGGATGCTCAGAACTAAAATGACGATGAGGGCAGTCAACGGAACCAAGACCAAAATTAAGGCGGGTAAAATAATTCCAATGGAAAAGAGTCCGAATTTGATGAAACTGAGTGTCGTCCCTTTCAACTTCAAACCTGCCAGCCCCAAAATCTCAAGGACTGGGTTCAAAATATGCAAATTTAAATCGTCAAAATTAGGCAGGTTTTCTAGTGAGGGACGTAAGTTGTGGGTCTGTCCAAATCCACCTGGTTTTTCCTTGTTTTGTGGAGCGTTCAAGTTAGGGTTATAGTTCCCATTTTGTTCAATTCCTATTGTCAAAGTTGAGCATCTTCACATTTATGAAATACAATTTTATATGTAATAGGAATCGTCCACAAATGAAGCCACGGTAAGGTGGGTGGGTCTACTTTGCCACTGATCACATCCCGCGTTCAAGATCGTCAATGACACAACGGATATAAGCGGATGTCTGGAGAGTGATAGGGTCATAAAAATGAGGATGATTTGATGACGTCATTTGTGGACGACCCCACTCAGAGTATAGATGTTAATACGTCGAGATGAACTTACTGAATGGAGCCGAATGCGTGGGATGAAGACGGCCTCTCAAGTCTTGAGATGCGGTTTGGAGATGGTTATTGTAAGGATACAAATTATTGGGATAATATGACCCGGTTTCGGTTTTGGTGTGGACGCTGGTGACTGGATACGGAACCGTAACGGGGGCAGGAAGAAGTTGATAACGGTACCGGTACGCGGCTGTCTCCCCTTGATTCAAATTTTGTAATTCCACGACGTCATTTGCTTGAATGTAATTTACATAATTGTTCGAGTGACTTTGGTGTTGCTCTTGTGCGTCTCCAGATTGTGCAGAATAAGTGGGACCGGAACCGGAACCGAAAACCGTGAGCATGGCTGCTTTTGGCTTTGGCTCCGGGGAAATAACTTGAGCTG
The DNA here is from genome assembly GCA_034695245.1 of Dicyrtomina saundersi. Taxonomy (NCBI): domain Eukaryota; kingdom Metazoa; phylum Arthropoda; class Collembola; order Symphypleona; family Dicyrtomidae; genus Dicyrtomina; species Dicyrtomina saundersi. The sequence goes on along the minus strand of JAQFZE010002890.1, from coordinate 4,478 downwards.
GAAAAAGATCTTCATTCCCCTCGACCTTTTCGTACGGATTAAAATGGTAGCTCAAGGAATTGGAATTTAATTGGCGATGCCCAAATTTATTCATCTTTGGCTCAGCTTCCCTCCCCAAGTTCCTCCTTTTCGTGTTGTTGTTGTTGTTGTTGTTGCGTTTGCTTTGATTTAAATTTGACTTTGGCGCCGAGAGCGCTGATGTTCCGAAACTGAATCTGGCTGAGTGTGTCACCCGTCCGGAACCGGAACCGGAACCGGAACCGGAACCGAGACCAGGACCTGGGTAAACGGGCGCTGGATTTATTTTCAAAATTTCTTGTCCTCTGAATTCCTTTTCTATTTCAGATTCTGATTTAAAATTGTCACTGTTGCTACTCACTGCTGCTGTTGTTGCTTCCGTTGCTGCTGCTACCGTTGTTGTTGGAGCCCGCGAGTTGCAAGTTGACAGTTGGAAACGGGAGAAAAGGAGGGAAATGGAAATTTGGAAAAAAACGAAACTCGTGAGACGGTGACGTGGACGTTTCGGATTATTTCGAAAAACGGCGAAACTTTTCAAAAGTGGAAACTTCATGTTTTGATTTTTCTTGTTTTTTGATTTGTGTTGTTTTAGAAAGGTGTTTGGCTGGAGTGTTTTGAGGATGCGGGATGCGGATCTGTTTGAAAGATGAGGTTGGAAGGAGGACTGAACTGATTCTGGCTTCACCGTCATGTCAGCCTCGTCTCCAAGACTTGAAGTAAATGGACGGATTAAGTGGACTCAAGTTGTGGAGTTACATATTGACATTGACACTGGGTGAAGCGTGATAACTTCTCTGTGTGCACTACACGCACACACACAACACTCTTCACACCATCTCCAAACACACTGAACAATATTGACATTTCGAGGAGCCTTTTGAGTTCCTTTGGGTTTTGTAACTTTCTTGACACGGATCTGAAAATAGTTCAAGCTCCGAGTGTCATTACGCACACATGTGCACAAACATGGTCTGGATGGATATGCAAATAGCTCATGTAATCAGACTGAGGCGCAGGATGGACATTGTGAGGAAGGTATACAAATTCACGTCTTTTTCTATGCGTATAGGTATTGAGCTGTGTACATACTGATATGTAGGTGAGAGGTCATGTGCTCATCAAATTCCAGTTCCTGAGTTTGTACTAGGAGCGCCCATAAATGATGTCATGGAAATGTCCTCATTTTTAGGATCCAATGAGTCATGAGCGGAAGGAAGCATTGCATAAATGGCTATGTGTAACATGGAATGCCATGAGTATTCAAGGAGGCCCATTGGCCCAAGTCCTCACATCATTTATGGACGACGACGTGAAGGTGAAGGTGGAAAGACAGGAGAGTAGTGAGTGGGCTTGGATGGGGCGGAGCCGGAAGTGTAAATATGTGAATGCTATTTGAATGTCTAAATGACGTATGCATGCGAAGGACGGACATAACAAAATCAAAGTCAATTCTTCAAAGCGGAGCAACTAAATGCGCACACTAGAAGAAACTGAAGATCAGTCGCCGTCGTAGCTCCTCCGCTCCCGAATCCCAGCGTCACAAAATTTGACATACATAATCATTTACTCTACAAAAATGCGAGGGTCAAAGGGTAAAGCATCTACATGAATTTATTTCTTACCTCTTGGCTCGAACTCCCCTTAGCACTAATTCCTTCCGTATTCATTGCTCATGCTTTGTCAAGATGGCTACTTTCAAATTCTACTCAGGATCAACAATTTCCTATGCAGGCAGATAAAGACAATCACAACCTCTTAGAGGTCGTCCATAAATGATGTAATCCAAATATCTCCATTTCTAGGACCCTGAAAACCCGTAACCTACACTGAAAGATTTGAAACCTCACACTAGGTATTGCTAGTAGGGGCGAGTAGCATATTTTACTACTGTGTGACGGTGCACCCCCCAGAGCCCTCCGCTCCCGTAACCTACACTGAAGAAGCTAGGAGGGGCGAGTAGCATGTTGTCCTACTGGGGTGCGCTGCTCCTCGTAGATCCCCCCGCTCCCTTAAACTACACAGAAACATCTGAAATCTCACAACATGTACTCCTAGTAGGGACGAGTAGAATATTTTCCTTTTCGGAGCGCTGCGCCCGCTCAATTAAACTACACTGAAAGATTTGAAACCTCACACCAGGTGTTGCAAGTACGGGCGAGTAATATTTGCTGCAATGCTAAATTATAATAGAGCTGACTGTAATATTTCAAACCTCGGGGAAGTTATAGCTCGTAGGAGCGAATATCTTTGGGGAGCTCAGACATTCTTGGGTTTTTACACATGTTTAGGTTTTCAGACATTCTTGGGTTTTTAGCCCTCCTTGCGTTGTTAGACATCCTTGCGTTACTAGCCATCCTTGCGTTATTAGGCATCCTTGGGTTATTTTGCCCATCCTTGAGTTGGTAGACATCCTTGCGTTATTAGCCATTCTTGAATTTTCCGTCATCCTTGGGACGTTGGACCACCTTGGGTTGTTAGACATCCTTGCGTTATTAGCCATTCTTGGATTTTCCGCCATCCTTGGGTTTTTTTTCCCATTCTTGAGTTGTTAGACATTATTGGATTTTCCGACATCCTTCGGTCGTTGGACCACCTTGGGTTTGAACCATCCTTGGATTTCCCCGACAGCCTTGAGATGTTAGACATCCTTGGGTTATTATACATCCTTGGGTTATTATACATCCTTGCGTGGTTAGACATCCTTGGATTTTCCGACATCCTTGGGTTTTTAGGCATCCTTGGGTTACATCAAGTGTAGTGCAATTAGGAATCGTAAATTAACTCACCTATACCCTTATCGCGTAACAATTTTGAAAGTGGAAGGTGGCCAAACAGTCTCCCCCAGGGAAGTGTATTTACCCGGGCGGATGTTCTCCAGTGAAAGGTGTATTTCCCCGGGGGTTGGCCCCCATGGGAAGGGGTATTTTCCTGGAGGAGGAGTGTTTCCCAGGGGTGGGGCTTAATTTGACATAGATGCAATGGAATTTTCCCTTGTGATTAAATGCATAGCTTCCCCTTAATATATTTTGTTTCACTTAACGTTTCGGGAAGCAGCATTGCGCACCATCTTCTTGTGGCAAGATGTCCGACGTTGCTCTGAGATTGCCCTGCCCTGACTCCCTCTTAATTATACCCATACCATACCATATGAAGAGTTTTATGGCAAAACGGGATAAGTCCATCAAAGCAAATTTTACAGGAACAACGAAAAATGATTAAATGGTGGCAGGTTGAGTTTTTGCAACTCAATTTTTGTCTACAAGTACTGCATCTGACAAAGCGTACTTACAAGTAGTTTCATAATTCTAGACTGACTCTGGAAGTTTTTAGAAAATTTTTAAAAATTTTAATTTGTGGACTTATCATGTTTTGCCAAAAAATCAATAACTTAACATGGGGTAAAAAGTCCGTGACATGAAATTTTTGTCGTTTTGAATGAAACCAAACTTTTTCCTTTTTATCTTTCTTTACATAAAAACATTAACACACGGCAATTGTCTTCTACAAACTACGAAAACACTCAAAAACCAAATTTAAATCAGAAATACATGTTTTAGATGGACTTATCCCGTTTTGCTAAAAAACGAAATTTGGGAAATTTTTAAAAATTGCTTTGGTTGAACTTTGACCTTCATTATTTAGCACAGTAATTTATCTAGTTGAATAGAACAAATCACACAAATAAACTCATTTTTGAAAAAAATGGACCTATCCCGTTTTGCCAAAAAACTCTTCATATGTACCTGCACCCAAAAAAAGAAGGTATAGGTCAAGTACCTTTAAAAGTCATACTCGTGTCCTGACTCGGCGTCCCTTATATAAAACCCTTAGATTCCCGTCCCCGCAGTAACAGTTGTTTCCATCAGTCTTCTACTGTGGCATCACTTATAGCCACCTCATGGAATTGTCCCATTTTAAATATTGCTTTACAAACGCGGAGGGACGCGGATGAACGGACGCACGGATAGACGTTTGACCTTTAATATAGAGGTAGTTAGATGTAGTTGACAGTAGTTGTATTTTTCTAAAGTAATTACGTATGCATAACTACTCATGTAGTAGGTAGGTGCCTACTTAATTATGTGGGTAGAAAATCCGGAACATCTACGCAGTACATACGCACGGCGCAATTTAAAAATCAATTATCTCAGATCTCCCCGCGAATTTAAAAATTCTGATTGCAGATTCAGGATTTCCAGAGTCATATCTACCGAGAGAGACCACAAATTTTTCCAAAAGTCGCCATTTTGAAAAATGTCAAAATTTAAGAGTCCAGCTATTATATGAATTATTTCAGGTCTCCACGCGAATTTTTTCCCTCGTCCCTCGTGTTGCATCACATTTATTTCAACGATGGAAAATTCCAGACAAATGTGTAATTTAATTTCACATAATTTATTCCTAACAATTAAATTAAACACTTTTGTGTGCTATATTATTGCATCCGTAAAAAACTGCAC
>JAQFZE010002889.1:0-13630 GCA_034695245.1 Dicyrtomina saundersi | reverse complement strand
TTAAATGCTTTCAAGACATGTTTCAATATTTTTGTAGATAGTGGATATTGTTTTTATCTACAAATGGATATGGGTAATTTTGATTCTTCACAGACGATATAGTATTATTTACTTTGCTAGACCATAATGATATAGTTTGCATTTTAAAATATTGAAGAATTCATTCGACACGATTTAAAATACTCGTCCTATTATATATTTAAAGGTATTACTTCAGCAAGCTGAAACTGCACGACAGAAAACTCAAATTGCGACATCATTACTTTCTGGTGTTGTTGTTCCTACACTTCCTACGTATAATATTACTCCTCCTAATCCAATATTAACTACAAATGTTCAAATGGCTTCAACAACTACTACTACTGTGCCCCATGAAGAAATAATTCTTGGGGATTCACCCACACCGTCAGAAGCCACAACCATACCCTCATTTTCAAAACACTTTTCTGAATCATCATCTCACATCCAAATAGAGAAAAATTTTAAAGGGGAAACGTTCACAGAAGCTCCATTATTACCAGTGTCAACAAAACACGATAAACCTTATTACAACGGCTACGATCCTTCCAATATATATGATAAGACTCCAGACAGTGGCTCTGTGGTGGCTATCCGAAAGCCCAGCAGCGCTAGATTATCTTCTCTAAAAAAATCTTTAAGTCCAGAGACAAATAAGCGTAAATATAACCTCAAAGAAACCCATGATGAAGTCAGAGGAGCTGAATCTCAAGTTAGTTTTCCCCATAAACAACAACTTGTTGTTGCTAAAGATGTGGATGATTTCAATGTATGTACAAATTTCGAGGAATCTTTTGACCGCCCAGCAAGAAAAGAAAAAATTATTGAAGCTAAAAAGGTCATATCTGCGCTAAAGCGGTCTTCTGCTACAACATTTAGTACGGACCAGAATTCAAGTTCAAGCGAGCTTGAGCAGTATAAACCAGATGATACACAAGCCTCAATAACAATTATTGACCTTCACCATCCTCCTTCCCAGAAGAGCTTTGGGGTTCATCATGAGGGTGATCCTTTATTGGACGTGAATACTGGGACTGTAAACGTAAATCCGGTGGAATTCGCTCCTATTATGGCAGATCCCCACACCATTATGCCTAGTAGTGAGTATCCGCCCATGAAGAAACAAAGGAAATCTCAAAAACAGGGAGAAGGCTTCAGTCCCATCCATGAGTACAAACCTTTTCTTTTATTTTTCTACCATAATAATAACATTAATTTCGTTTTTATATTAAGTGAACGTAATATTAATTATTATGTACTTGCGAAGTTAAATATTTATATTGTAATAAAACTTCTTATCGTGTCGACGTTGAATTTTTGACTTTGACACTGTCGCTTGCCAGGAAGCAATATAATAGTACTCAACATATCTGCAGGCACAACTACTCAAGTGAAATATTACAATGGCAAACATTGTAGCCCGATGTTGTTTCGCAGTTATTTAATGTCGTATAAATATGTTCTATTCGTGTTATTAAAATCAGTTCTCTTTTTTTAAAGTTTATAATACATATTAGTTTTTGATTTTTTGATTTTTTACGTTTTCAGTTTTGGTTCTATTCTGTGAATTAGAGTTCTTTATTAAAATTTTGTTTTGCTTTATAGAAAAATTTATAATTAATTCCTTTAGAAAGCTATCTCCTGATGATCCTGTCGTTTTATTATTATACTTTTTATTTACAAAACAATAGTAGGCATCTACTGTACGTTATTTATTTATTTTACGATTACACAAAGCACTGACTTGGCTTAGTCAATAAATAATGGTTTAAAACAGTGCTTTTGCATCCTCAGAGTTGTGTGGATTATTTATTTAATTTTAAATCATTCACAGACCATCACCATCATTAATTCATCTCATCTATATATCTATCACTTTCTCAGCTATCAGTATTCAGTAATACAAAAATAACGTAACCTCAAATACAAGTTTTCAATATAAACTATATATTAAAATTGAATTTTTAATCTGGATCCTTATCGCTGTACCTCTTTATTGTAAATTAAAATTTATTCTATTTGGTATATATATAGTTTTTAAGTAGCTAAAACTTTTTCTTACCGTCCATTCAGCTGTAGTAGTATTAATAAAGTAATAAAGTATTGTAAATTATTCCACAATTCACAATAGTACTAACTTAAAAAAAAATGGTTTCAAAACAAGTGAAGTTATATCTTATTGACTTAACGTCATTTATAAATAAGGAGTACTTAACTCATGTATAAGTGTTCTTTTGTAATCGTAAACTCATAAAATACGTAAGTATGTATTATATCCCGTGTAAATTTCGTATTTTTGTTAAAAGGGTGCCATTACTTTCCGTTTTGAATTATTAAAAGCCAAAGAATCTGTTATCAGATTTATGATCCCCGCTATGAATTTTCGAAAAGAAATCCTGTTGAAATTGTTGAAATAATACACATTATTGTTACTGATTTTAGTTAAATTATACTTTGAAATTACATTTTGTATACCAAATTACAATTATGAAACAAAAGCTAAGCGTATTAAAGTTTTTTTTTGAATACTATTCATAGAATAGAATTGTATGCATGGACTCCTATAAAAATTCTTTAGTTGTGAAAACCTACTTAGCGTTCTATGCTGTTTTAATATTATGCATTTTCAAAAATTTAACCGTCGATATGATGATTGTGTTCTTGTGTACATACTGTGTAATTATTGAATTTGTCAATATTTTATTATTTTACATTTTAATAAAAAGTATATAAATTCCATAAATTTAATTTGAATATTTAAGTCTGTTTGGTGGGGAAGATGTGGATTTACGACCACGACAATCATCGTCATCTGTCCAGCCTAGCCTTAGCAGCAGTATTAGCACGGCCACAATTCTTGACGTGCAGAAACAGCATCACCACAACAAGCAACAGCAATTCAACAATATCCCTTTAGCTGAAGATTATGATTGTCCAGTTCCTCCGGCCGATGTCGATCTCACTGCCAATGTGAATACTACCAAGAAAGTCATTGCATATGAAGTCATAGATGTAGAGTCCCAGGAAAAATTACCCTCCGCATCTACCTCTCACCTTCGTGATTCAGATCATCGTCTTCTACTATCAAACCAAAATACACCTAATCCGTCCAAAGAATTTATTGGAATACATCTTGACCAGCAGGAGCAGCAGCAGCATAATGCTGGAAGGCTGCCTTCGTTGATGTCTATGCCTTTGCCAGGTTATTTTACCCTCATTGCAGCATCACACTGAATTTTGTAGATGTGTTTGTATATGCCATTTATATATGCTTTTATTATATTCAAGTATATACTTTATTATGTAAAAGTAATTCTTATACTATTTTCTGCTTAATGTTGATTAAAATTCATTGCAGATGAAATAAGACAAAATCAGAGCTGGAATCAAAATCAGAGCTATCCAATGATAAAGCCCACTGGTCACCCAGGAATGCTCAGTAATCAATACAACAACGGTATTAACATGTCTGGTGCTGGTGCTGGTGCTGTTCCTGGTCATGGTCCTGGTCCTGGTCCTGTTACTGGTGTTGGATCACTTTTAATAAATCCCTGGGTGGAGTCTAAAGGAGGAAATGTTTGGAATACTTTGGGTCCTGCTGATTCTCCATACGGACACGGAGGTGGACCGAGTAATCGATTTCCTGTAGCTGGATGGAATCAAAACCAAACTCAAGCCCCTAGTTCAGGTTCTGGACCTTCTTTATCGACAAATGCATGGCTTCCATGTCCTCAACCAGTCGGCCCAAATCCTTTCGAAGAAGCGTTGTCACAACCTCAAATTCAGATTCCATCTAGAGGCTTCCCAGATTTTTTTATACCACCTGTTAACATGGCTGAGTATGAAATTGTTGCTAAAGATATTTCTGGCACAGTTCCTATCGATGGGGTAAGTATAGACAGTATTATTTTATCAATTGTCCGCTGTCCCTGTCCGTAAATTAGTAGGGCTTGATTAGTCTTGTTAAAGTAACTCTTATACACATTTACACATAAAATTTTGCCAGTAGGATCTTGCCACAGTCGAAATATGTAATTTTACTCTGTTTTTGTGAATTTTCTGTGTAGGTTTTACGTAAAGTTCGATTCTATGGTGAGACAGCTGTCGTTGTTCAAGGAGTAAATGGTGATGAGCCGAGAGAAATCTCGTTCAGAACGGAAGAGCCCAGAAATGTTTACATCGATAACGAGCGTGAGCCTGTAATATGTTTTTTTGGAAAATCATCATCTTTCTTTTTAAATCGTAAGCAACATTTTGTCAAATTGGGTGCACCGACAAGGGAAATCTATGTTGATGGAGATCATTACGAAGCTTCCTTTGGTGGAGACCCCATTTTTGTAAGTTTTAAACCATTGTTATCTTTTTTTTTAGTTTCTTATTTTATTTGAACTGTTTTTTTATATTATATCTAAATTGTGTCGATGAAAAATTGTACAATCATTGTTGACTTCTACTATGTCACCGTCATAAAATACAGGTTCGAAGTGACAGTGGAATGCACAGCATAAAATTAGCAGGCCCACCGCCCAAAGTACTCGTTGGACAAACTTTAAGAAATGATTTAGTTGCTGGACGGGTAAATCTTTTTCTGGATGGACATCGTCTTGACATTTATTTAGATGACAAACCACAAGCGTATGGTAAGAAATTATTGTAGAGTATTGAGTATTCATTAGTTGGACAAGTAAAATTCTATAATGAAATAGAGAGAAAACAACGAAAATATTATTATTTAAGCTGTATAGAATCGATACGTTGATACTGTTAATTTAAATCTATTGCAGAACTTCCTGGTAATAACTACCCTTTGATTCTACGCTTTTGTGATGGCTTCAATACGCTCAAAATGAATGGACGCCCTTTCCCCACAAATTTTGGTGGTCCTCCAGTAACTATTACAGTCCCTGGAGGGTCACGTCACCAAATAAATATTTCAGCATTAAATGATAGTACAAGAAATACTATGAGTCGCTACTTACAGTCTCAAACATCTCAGGAACATTCACAAACTAATCATAAAATTCAAAACCATTTACCTTCTTTACCTTTGATTCCCTGTAATAGTACTACAGTTAAAGATAACGCTTTTGAGTTGGATAGTAATGTTCCTATGTCAGAAAGGGTTACTCCACCTTTGATTTTACCCGATAAAAATGATACGAATCCAGTCACAACTTCAGACACAGTAGGTCCTAGTCATGATTCTACGAAAAATCCCTCCATCACAGAAACCTCCAGCAGTTCCAAAACAAAAGCAGATACTCAAAATAATATTACTAATAGTATCACGGATCCAGGACCGAGATTTTCCCTCGGCGGCAATGTGAATGTTCATGACTTACTTCTTAAACTAAAAGTGGCTGGTCTTTTGCCTACAACTACTACAACAACCCCAACAACATTAGTAGCGGACGGCCCATACAAAACTGTGTCAGCTAATCCAGAGATTGTGGCGAGAGAAAGTCAGACTGAAAAAACTGAAACATTAACATTGAAATCGAATAACTCGACTAAATGTGATGATGTCAGTGTCCGCAAATCCAAAAAATGCTCACTACAACAACAACGATTCAGTGCAGGAAAAATGCATAGTAAAAAGAACGCAATGAAACTAGAGATTAAGATTGTTCCTTTAGGCGTAGTGGATTTGGACTTTACTCAGTTAAAATGTAGGATACCGTCTATGGTTGCACAAATTTGGACTGGGACTCAGTGCAGCTCATGTGGCTTACGTTTCCATCCTGATCAATCCCAAAAGTTTTCAGAGCATTTAGACTGGCATTTCAGACACAATCGGAGAATCAAGGCAAGAGGGAAAAAAATTTGTCGGCGTCAATTTTATTATAAAATGTCGGACTGGATGCAGTACTCGCAATTCGAGGAACTGGAAGAACGAGGTAATCATACTGAAACATTTTACTGTTAATTTAATTTACATAGTATAATATCCATGATTTGGCTTGTATTGTATTAAATTTACAATATACATAATCCAGGTACATTATTCTAAAAAAAATTGTATTTTAAATTTTCAGCTCGAAGCATGTTTGAGGTGGAAGCGGATGAGTTGGCACGGAATGAAAAGAGGGAAAATGAGGGTAATGTTTCTTGGATGAATCCGGATTTGCACACAACCCCTTGCTCTGGAAATGAGGGGACTCTTTGTCCTCAATGTGGAGAGGGGTTTGAGACTTATTTTGATGAAGACAAAGAAGAATGGAGATTTAAAGAAGCCTGCTTAAGCTATGATGGGGAAGAAGAGAATCATATACGGCGTATTTATCACATTTTGTGCTACAAAGTAAGTCTACTTGTATTATTTTATTTTTTGCTACAACAATGCATAATATAATGAGAAGTACTCAAGTACTATTATCAATTATTCTGTGTGATTGTGAAGGATCTGTTGGCTTCACTTGAAGGGAAGTCCCTCCTGTCATATGTGGTCACTGCAAGTAATGAGATTGAATCCCAGCAACTTCAGCCTGCTCTGACAACCAAAGACGATCCAGACGAAATAGTTATACTGAAAGAGGGCAAGAAGGAAGTTGAAGTCATGGATGTTTTTGACATAGACGTGGAGGGCGACTCTCGAAAAGTGCCAGTGTCACATCGTCCGTCGTCAGCGAAGACAGCGGATGCCATTATCTGTTTAGGGGACAAGGGGGAAGTTGATGATGTCATGGAGATAGTTGAAGGTGAAGAGTCACAGGTGCCAGTGGCCGTGACTGTTTCGTCTACCGTCGAGGCCATGGATGTATCTGATAATGTTAGTGAGGAACCTAAGTCACTTTCTCAAACCGTTGTAAGAAAAGAAGCAGACACAGAACAAGAAACACTCTCTACTAAAAATGTGAACAGTCACGAATCGGAAGCAGTCACCAGTTCTAATTCTAAGATCACTAGTTCAAATCAGGTGGTTGTCTCCAAGGTTAATGATAATGTCCAGTCTGATAAATTCGAAATGGGAATTGGCAGTGATGGTGGAAAGCATACGACTCCGTGTGTTATTTTGAACAACGAACCAGGGCCAAAATTACCAGCCTTGTGCCCAAATTTGATACAGGAAGCTGAGATCACGTCCATTATTGGAAAGGAAAATTCCGGAATAGTAGAAACTTGCGTATCAGTAACTGAACATGCAAATCCCAACGTCAGTGATTCTGCTAGCACTAATTTACCAATTCAGATATGTCAACCTGCAATAGTAATTGAACCAACAGTAGCAATGACCAAAACTCAAGAGTCAAGTGAAAATCCAGTCAGTACAAGCCAAGGAAATATTTCTATTGTGAAGATTGATTTAACTGATGATGATGATGACGTGGTGGAAGTGTCCTCCTCTCCCAGCACCAGTCACATCCTTTCCACTATTGAGGGCAACATTCCTTTAAATGGTATACCTTCTAAATATTTAAAAATATTTTACCAAATTATCTGCAACAATAATTATTATCCTTCTACTTCATTTGTTGCAGAATCAAAGTATTGGTATTGGTATCTAACTTAAGTGATGGTTGATATATTTATACTATTTAATATTTTAATAGGGCATACACCATTAATAAATAAAGTGGTGTCCTCTGCCGGCATTCGGATTCGTATTCAGGATGCACTTCTCAATGAGGACAGATCACGGACTTTAAAGTCGACGGGCGGATCGTTATCTCTGCCAGTGTCAGGCGTATCGTCTGCAAGTGATATTATTACTCTGGGGGACAGTAAAGAAGATGAAAACAGTAGCAAATGCCTGGAAGAAGGACAAGTGGAACGTTCTAAAAATACGGGAGTGGAAAGTAGCACAAAACCAAAAACTAGCAATAATAGTCACGTGTCAATTGTATGTACAAAAGGGACTGATGATGTTGATGTGATTGAGGAGCCTGTAATAAACACACGTGATTCGTCCAGGAATAAATCCAAATCCTTTCCTCGCACAGACTTCACTGATTGTCCAGTGACAATCTCCGGGAAGGAAATATCGGGTTTATGTGTCATAAGTTGATTTTGATATTGAAATTCGATTTCTTTTATTTTTGCTAAAAAAAACACAGTAAGTAACCATTCGGGTTCGAATCGAAAATGAATGTTTGCGAAGAAGCGAGTCTGCACGAAAAACATTGATTTAATCGTATCATTGAAGCAGTGTCTGTCTCCTTCATCCATTGTTAGTTGTTTCATTACATATAATCACAGTTGGAATGAAACAATAAGGGCCTTCAGCCCTTTATTTTTTGGCAGTCACGTGATGGTATCAGTAAAAATTTGGGTAGTTTTGCACTATATTTATTGTATTGTTATGTAATAAAATGTGATGAAAATTTGAAGGCTGCGGTTTTGCGCTACCAGATTCAGTATCAAAACATTTTAAATGTAAAGTGGGCAGTCACTTTAAATTCCGCTTTTATTGTTGGTCGAATCGTAATTTGTTTGTAAAGGCATCATATTTTACATTTCGTCCAGTATTTCAAAACTCGCCTAAATTATGTAAATAAGTAGAATTAATATTATACGAATAACTTGTATAATATGCACATTTACTGTTTGCTATACTATGTGTACTATTTTTGTTACGAATTTATTATTAATTACATACATTATTAGGTGATCTATAGATGTCATAATAATATCATACTATGATTTTCGTTGGACATAAATGTACACAATTCTACTCGTGAATTTAAATTGAACTGTGTAATGCATAATATTCTGTCACCATACAATTAGCGTAAGGTTGAGCACTAAATTCTACATTTCTAATTCTAGTCTTGATCTTTATTTTATTTTACAGAGACCTCCTCGGGGGTTTTTTATTTGCTTTCTTCTGTTTGATATTGATTTTGAGAAACAAGCTCAAAAGTCGAATACTTCGTCGAGTATGCGAAGTTGTGCCTCTAACTATTGTCGAAATGTAGTGATATTGACTTTTTTCTCACATTCCTACTACAAATACCAGTGACTGTGTTTTGGTATGTAGTGTATAATGTATAACTATGTAATGCTTACTATGAACACAATCAATTAAAAGTTGTAATTTATTAACGATTGTACGTGATTATTTCTTCATAAATTGATCAAGAAATGGAAGTTACGTATTCTTGTTAAGAGCGCTGGTACCTACACATTAAGTGTACACACATTAGAAGCACTTCGCAGAATCAAAGGTTAATTAAGTATCGAGGGTAGAATTACCAACCGCAAAAGGAGACTACGAAATTAATAAAAAATATGCCATTGCCATTATTATATGCAAGTAATTAGTTATATTATGAAATTACTTAAAAACATAATATATGTTATTACGTCATTTTGTCTTGTTAAGGGAATAACAATAAACAGTTCATGTTCAGAATAACTTTAATCTGTGTAGTGTGTAAAAGTAATACCGAGTCAGTAGTAGTAATAGTAATAATAGTGAATGACGTGCCCTTTGTTCCATGCATTGCGTATTGGTAATAACACATTGAAAATAGAAACAAAAGCATAATAGTTAAACCTAATAATATTTATAATAGTTTATGCTAAGTAATTAATTAAGCATTATAATATTATGACAATTTATTATTATAATAATTTTTTCTAACGAGAGCGAAATTCGTTAAAAATTAAATTGTGTCTTCCTTCAATATATTGGCGATTATTATGATAATATCGCCATCGTCGACAGCATGCAAGAATTGCAAGATAATATAAACATTTTTACATAACATGTTTCCATTACAGTGGTTTCAATAATAAAGCAGATTCATTGAGAATTCCAAATAATATCACTTTTCAAATTTTCTTGTCTTTATTTTCATTTTCGTTATCTTTTTGGACACTTATTCAACAACGCATTATTATTAGTATATAAAGTAATGCATAAATAATTCATCATCACTGCTATATGTTTTGCTTACTTGATTACAGACGTTCTAAAATACACTTCATACATTTAAAACTACTTCAAGATTTGTATGCGTAATAAAATTATATTCAGTACATAAAATGTAAATGCGTAGGTAAAACTTTCACCTTCCTCTTCTCTGCTTCATTTCAATTTGTGTACAAGAAAATACATCAAGTCCAAAAGTACTTACAATACACAACAAGAATGGCAAAATTAATATAGACCATGTGAAAAATAAAAAAGTGGCTACATACAATAGTATAATATGATAGTAACTTAAAGAGCAAATATTATCTTAGGGGATGGATAATTATATTTTCAAATAAATAAGGAGCTATTAAAAAAAGTCAGAGGCTTTTGCTCTTGACGATGACTTTGGTAAATTTAGTAAATTATCAGTAATATTTCCTCTCGCGCTCGTTCCGGAGCCTGAAAATGAAGGAGTAGGTGTCGCTCGAGACATGGTGGAAGACTTTGGTGTTTTACGAGGAGTAATTCCAATGATTGGGGTTTTCAGTCCGGCTGGTGTTCCGATTCGAGCAGGGGTGTAAGACTCTCGTAAGGCTTTGTCAGTGTTGATTCGATTGGACAAATGCGACTTTGCGAATTTCTGGGCAGCGGGTGACATGGATGTCAGTCTATCTAAGGAACTTGCGGGTCGAGGAGAGGGTCTGCAAAAAAAAACATAAAGTATTAAAGTTTCAAAGGAACATTGTACAACTATATGGTATTTAAAATTTTTTAAATATAACCACATATTTAAGAAGTGTAGAATGTTCTCGTGACATGTATTATTAGGAAAAACCTAATTCATTATTTTTTTGTAAAAAAACTCTAATAAATTTTGTCAAATACGAATGAATTCTGATTTGTAAAAACAAAGCCGATGAAAGCATTTTTCCTTACGTGTGTAAATTAAACCTAGCAGCCTCAATAGCTTTCTGTTTCTTATCGCGATAGCGCTGGCTGACTTTTTCAGCTAATTCGATCGCTAGCTTTTCTCTTTTCGAAGTATTTAACATTCGGAAGGGCTTGGCGGCAGTTGTAGATGGAATAGGTGTGTCAGATCCATCCAGTCTAAATGGTGTTCCTTCAATTTCTCCCCATGTCATGAACGGTGACTCCTCCACACCTACCAAAGTTAGAGACAAAGCAAGAGTTATAAATGCATGAAATCATTTAGTTACTTCCTTGTGCTAAAGAAAGGATTCTGTGACTTGGGTATATACATACCTGGAGTTGGAGAGGGAGTTTTTACAATGCTGAATCCATTTACTTTAGGTGTATCCGATTCAATCTCCTTCCCGTCCAAACCAATCTTTCCTTGCGGTGCTTTAAACATTGTGTTCTTTCCACCTACTTCTACGGAACTGGTTTCTTTAAAAGGCGTCACGTCAAACCTTGTATTATTTAAAACGACTGCGGGTTTTTTCTTAGCCATTTCAACCTCTTCTTCGGGCGTGAAAGCGACACCTTTAAAAACCCCAAAAAAAATATGTGCGCTACTTAAGTATTGGGATATCAAACTGGAAAGGAAATGTATTTTGTGAAACAATTTTGTAAGGGCTATATATTTCTTATAGCTAAAACTATTAAATTGAAAGTAGCACTGACGAACACATCTCTTTTCAGTGAAATTCAAATACAAATCCAGATCAAAATTCGAATTAGATTGAAAATACTTACCATCAGGGACGTACATGATGTAATTTTTATTTTTGTAGGTCCAGGAATCAATATTTAGAGGTCTTTTGTACTCCCCGGCCTGTTCCTCAACAGAGGGTAGAGCCAAAGAATTCTTTAATTTATTTCGGTGCTCCTCCTCTGCTTCGTACAACCACGAATACTGTGAATTAATTTAAAGTCAGTCATGAAGTCACAAAAACTATTTCATTTTTAATTCACGGTTTGACGTATATCAACGAAAATAATTTGGTTGCTAGACATTTTTAAAACATTCAATAAAAATAAAAATGCATATGAGATTATTATTAACCTTTAACCGGTGCTTCCGGTCTGCTTCCTCCATGATATCTTGAAAACTTTGATTGTCCTCACTTGTGTATGTATCCAAGTACTTGTTTAGACTCATATTTTTTGCAGATGATTTCGAACTGGACTTTGAGGTGACGGAGAAAGCATCACTGTTATCGGCGGACGGTGTTTCCATTGGTAAATGGGTAGGTGTAGATTCTACGTTGGTGGCAGGTGTTATTGTTTTCCCCATCCCAACTTCGATTGGGGTTTCAAAGGTAGATGGTGTGTCGATTAAACCTAGTTCAATTTTAAATATACAAATTAAAACATTTGCCAGTCAATTAATCACTACAGCAAAGAAAACATCATAATATATGCTTGTAGGGGGATGCAGAAAATAGTCCCCAAAATTATTGAAATCCGGAAGTATGAATACGTACCTTGATTTAACCTTGGGGTTTTCTTATCTAAGCTATATCTTGAATACAATTCTCGCAGCATGTGGATATCATTATTTTCCATAGCGTTCAAATAGGCATTCTGCGCCTTCAATTTTTCCAAGTCAGGGAAAAAATCTCGTTGAACAATTTTCTCCAATTCCTAAAACAAAACACCAAAGATAATAATTAATATTTTGTTAGTATAGGATTCCTTTTTTCTGCAATCCAATACATAATTGAAAGTTGCTACTCCGTATGAATTACGATTTCACACTCCACCAACGCCTACAGTTTAAGTTATAGCCTGCCTGTGAACTTTTAAATTATTGTTATAGCTACAAACTGAGGCTTTGAAGTACACACTTTGCATTCATAATACAGCAGAACTTATTTAGGACGAAACAGGAAACTTCTGCAGCATTTTGTATTGATGATGAAAGCAGGTTGTTGGTTTAGTGTGGATTGGAGATACTGACATCTTATTACTTCTACGCACTGCACTCAAAATCGAAAGTTATACACCCTATTACTTCCGACTTTTCACCCAATTAGTTACATGCAAAAAACTTAAGTTATGCAAGCAATCACAATAAATTAAGTAAAGTCACTAAAAATTTCCGTGCCCATTGCCCATTACATAGTTTGCAAGTTCACTCTACAAAACACAAATTTACGAAAAATGCCAAAACTAAACACTACTTCACGGATAGAATTGGCTCATTTAAAAAGACAATTAGAATTAAGGCAGAAGAGCTCCTGTAAATGCCTTCGAAGTGGGAAATCGCAACTAAAATCCTTCTTTCCAGCAGCCCATCCAGCTGACTGCATGTCATGTGAGAATGGAAATTATGACTGTAAATTTATCTTTACTAATACTGCTATGAAGGTTGGAAACCAGGAGTCCAAAGTTAAAAACCTTGCTATGGCATTAGAGCGGGATCTGGAGCTCGTGAAGCCTCTACATAGAAGTAATTCATATCTTCCATTCGGTGTGACAGTTCGCAATCCTCGTATGTTTGAAGAACAACAACTTGCTGTGATCAAGAGAAGACAGGACGTTCATAAAATTACCTACCCCTCCGTTCCTTATAATCCTTTTATGACCACGCCACGAGAAAGATCTGTACACTTTCAATCTCGCTCTTTAGCCAAATTATTTCATTAGAAGAACACAAGTACAGATAATATTATGTATAATCTAAACATGATGTATTTTACAATATAATGTGTTTATTTGGATGAAATTGGCTTGCTTACCTCCGCATATTTATTTTCTTCTAATACAATTCTCTTTTTCTTCGCAGAG
>JAQFZE010002888.1:0-13632 GCA_034695245.1 Dicyrtomina saundersi | reverse complement strand
TTTTTTTTTCTGTGGCGTGTCAATAAAGTGTGGAGCGAGAGAGGGAGGGATGCGCCAGTACTAAAAGCTCCACATGTGTACGCTTTAAATACTATTTATCTCTACACCTTAGCCCTCCGTCCCTCCGGTTTTGATTTTGATTTAGGACCTTAAAAACGGGTTTTATTCTCTCAGAATCAGTCTCATCTACTACAGCAATAAGGCAAAGTGTGCCTGGCCGGCAGTGCTGTGCCGATTAAGGAGTTAAGAATAACAATAGTTAATGTTGTTGGTGTTGATCTATAGTTTCCCGGTCCTATTCTCTGACCTTATGATAAAATGATGATGATTTTCCTGCTCTCTTCCAATTTGACGTGAGTGGCAAATGATCTTCGTTTTAGGCTGAGTATATGCAGTGTACATATGTGAAGTAGGTTACCTACCTTCTATGCAGCAAGATTGTTCCAATTTTATGATGCATCACCCCGATTACGATTATCCATGTTTTGTGTATGTACTAACTACCTGCATGATGATACGCTACCTACCTATGCGCCTTACCTATGCAGTAAATAAACCGCTTCGGTTCTGTGATGTGCTTTGTACATAGCCCATATTTATATACTACCGCTGTGATGACTTTCAGCCAGCGTAGTAAAGTGCTCATGCATTTTTAGATTTAGATAAAGTGAGTTTTTTATCCCTGGAAGATAAAACGTATGGATAGAAGTTCATTATTTTATACTTTTCCATGGAGCATGGAGCCATTGTTTCAAAAGAAGGCTAAAAAAAAAGAGATTTTAATCTCCAGCGAGCTTCACAATGCATGATTAGTGTGTGTCAACATGGAACCAAACCTATCTTTAAAAGTTGAAAAAAAAATACCCCGTAGAAAATAACTCTGCATCAGTATCTACTTGGGACAGAAAAAGTAACTGTGATGATAGGGTTTTGGTTGGCCTTTGATTCAGTAGTGGTAAAGGTAGGACGTATAGGTACTACAAATACAAACCCATTGATTGCACTTTTAAAACTTTTTTAAAAGCATCATGAATCATTTTATGAAACTTTTTATGCATGTCTTTGTATGTGAAACGATAGAGTTTAGATTATATGGTAATAATGGTTGTGGTGGGGTTAGTGTAATGCAGGGTAATAAAAGGCCACTTTGTGTGGTTTATGCATTGGTCAGCAAATAGGTTGTCAAAAAAGCGAATATAAATCTAACTAAAACTATAAACATAGGAAACCACACAAAAAATTGATCTGTGTTGTTTGCTCGTTTGTAGTATACTTCACTGTATGCCAAGTGCAGCCGTTTAAGATAAAACTATTAATAATTCTAATTTTTTGCACGGGCCTGATATGAAAACGACTTTCCAATTAATAATTGAGATTAAGATCAGCCTCGAAAATATGGTAGCGGAGGCATTGTAGATACTGTGCACACAAGTGATACGTCATTTGAACGGTAATGGTTAGTAGAGCTTAATAATTTTGAATTGACTCGCAAAAACTCAAACAGTTTCTGAAAGATTTTTTTTTAAACTGATTTTGTTTTGAAAAATTCATTTATAAAATAGCCTTAAAATATCTCAATTTTAAAACATCTTAGTTTTCTTTTTTTAAGTGCTCTAAATGATGTGTAACACGTTGAAATCGATTAAGAATTTCAAAAGGTTAATAATTTCTGTATATAGGAGCGTTTTTATATAAAAAAAAATTAACGTTCTGTGAGAATGCATCTATAGGAGGGGCAATAGGGTACCTAAATAATTTTTATGAGTAGGCATAATATTATCTTCTTTAAAAACTCAGGTTGTGTATATGGGTGGTCGTAAAAATAAAGGAAATAGGAATTCATTTAGTTATGTATATCCTTTCCAAACTTAATTGTTGTTTTTATTTGGCTACATAAATAAATTTGATACAGCTCCACATAATTATATAGGCTTTATAAATATTACCGCCATTAACTTAAAAGGGTGTCATCCAACACCTAAAAAAACGCCATTAATTATCATGCACGTCTTTTGCTTTACGAGTAGAGGATTTTCTACCTTATAGAAATAGCGAAATAGAACTATTACCTGTTATATTATCTCCAGCAGATGTTTTTTCCGTTCTACATTCCCAAAATATTCTAATATTCTAGACAAGAAGAATGGAAGAGAGAGAGAGAGAGAGAGATGAAAGGTGTTGCGAAAGTTAGCAATAAAAACAATTTGCATATTTCTATTTTGCCATTCGCCTAATTCAATTTTTCATACTCTTGGAATGAAAAATGACTGCAGCTTTTCTTAAGAGCATATATACTCTCTTACGCTACATCATATGAGATAGAAATTGAGCACTGCTACCTGGCTTTATTACGTCATGTTTTTCCCGAACACATTTTGCAAAGAAGAATAAATTGCACTCGTGCTCAAATTTTGCAGAGTCCTTGATAAATAAGAGGATTTCATGAATGTAAATGACACTCATTTCCAAAAATTGCAATGAAATTCACGTCGTGGTAAAATACTTTCCTACTCTTGGTATTTGTGCAATTTTTCTTTTCTGCAAAATTATTTTCAGAGGTAGATGTAGGTAAAGGCTTTAAGGACGGGGATTTACAGTGTATTTCATCTTTGTCTGGCCCCATCTGTATTTTGACGCATTTAAGTAGGTTGGGTTTACGGAATGAATTATTTATTTTGTACTCGAATAATTCTGCAAGCGTAGGCATTAAAATAACGACCTAGTCGCCTATAGTCTCAGGTTTTAATCAAAACTCGAAAAAGCATATTATAATATATTATGAAACTTGTACCAGCACAAATAATGGCTTGCAATATAAAATGAAAATAAATTATTACTCACACATATAGTTCATGAAATTTTCGAAATATAAACAGAGGCAGTTAGTTAGTAGATTTTGTAAAAGCGTACTTAATCTTTTAGTCGTGGAAAAGATTTTATACGCACGATTTAGGTTCACTCACATGCTAATTATGATTATCAGTTAAGGACCCTTTGTGAATTACGTGACTATTACGCAGATGAGCTCATCGTTCACTCGTTCACACAGCATTGGAATGGAATCTGATATTTGAGGTCTTATTACTGTAGATGAGAGTACAGTGAAAGAATTTAAATGTCTCGTATGTACTTAAAAGCAAACTGGGCTATAGAGCCAAAATTGATTATTTGAAACCACCTACTGGTATACCTACAGTTAGCTTATGCATGTCTGACGGGTAGTAAAATGTCCACGTAGGTTTTTCATGTAGATGACCAATATATAAATATATATTTCCTTGTGAGGGTTTATGAGTTTTTATGTGGACCTCATGGCCTGCACTTACTCTCCTATTGAGGTAAATGTCTTAATCTTAACTTGCTATAGTTCAATTTAATGAACTCATAAATGCCATTGGGGAGGCTCACTTGGTTCAGACTTGTAATGTATAGATGAGGGTCACGCTAGAGGAGACCGACCGGGAGCTGGTTACTCCCTGGTTTCCTTTTCCTTATGTTGAGTTGGAACTTTGGAGGAGCGTCTCCCGGAGTTGTGAGCGTCCTGGAGAAAACCGCATGAGAGACCAAGTAGGACCACCTTCTGGTTTTTCCTATTTTCTTGTTGTTGTTCCGTTGGGTTAATAGTGACTCTTTGAATCGTGCTTGGATCTTGGATCATATATAGTTTACTTATTTCCTGTGACCATTTTAACCATTCCCCGTTATCGCTCTAGATATATGTTTTTACCCCACTGCTTCCCCGGAGCTTTATTTCGCACTTTCACCGCCACCATAGTCATTCCCAGTCAAACCAATTTCAAATATTGCTCTCAGAAAGTGTGCATCATTACCCCAGCAGTACGCTCCACACACACGGAACCAAAAAAGGCTCTTAGACAGAGTAGAGAAGCGACCGTCCAGTACTGTAACTATAGTCTGTACATTGCTGTGTGTAGTACTGGGCACTGGGACTGAGACTGGTGCTATATGTATAGCCCATTGTTTTTTCCTGGGCGGAGGGAAAAAAAATATCCTCCACATATATAGAGACCATTATCCACACCTATACAACTCACACTCACATGTAGTAATGTAGTCTCGAGACAAGACGACGCTTCCCTCCGTCGACCCAACGAATTACAACACATCACCCCTGGATAATGCAAACGTAAACTTTTCTACGACACTTGATTGCACGAATACAAACTACCTTGATATAGCTCAACCCAAAAACAATCATGTAGCAGAAGTAACAAAAGCAGTTTAGAAAATCTCTCGAGCTCATGAAAATGAAACTTTGTGTAGATTGTGTGGTACGATGTGGAAGTTGGGTCGAAGTCGAAGTCGAATTCCAAGTAATAGTGATACAGTCCATTCCTTTCAGACAGACAGACAGACAGAGACACACAGGGAGAGAGAGACGGTGCTCAATTTATTCCATTAAACAGAATACAGAATACGCTGGGCCACATATAGAGTTGAATGGCTGCGCACCCTTGTCCCCAAAAATGTCCTCTAATTAAGCCAGGGGCCATAATTTTATTATCAAATTGAAACGAGTACAGAAGGATACATCCAACCATGCCATGAAAATAATCATTTTAGCTACTCAGTCCACATCTTGGTACACAATTAATGAAAGTACCTACCTATCTACCTATAGTTTAGTGGAAAGTCGGTGTACTGATAGAACCGAGGCGCATAATATATATATTGCTTGATTTGATTTTACTTCCCTGATTCGTACAAGCATTGATATCTGCGGTGTAATTTTAACCCGGTTAAAAAACTTAGCCGATACGTCGATACGTCGATGCGGTGTGCAATTGCTCCTGCAAGTCATGTTGACTGCAGATTGTAAAACATTTAACAGAGTTTCAATTTACTTATTTCCATTATCCCTTATCCCACTCCAAGCTTTTTCAGTTTGAATTGTGTCCGTTATTACTGTGCAATTACTATAGTGCTATAGCTCCATGGCTGTGGCTACAAAGTAAACTAAAACTGAAGAACTGTAAGCTAAACAAAACAGAGAAGATGCATTATAGCATGTGAGTATCCATATGGGTGAAATACCTTTTATTTACTTTGGGCATCCATATAATATCCTCCATTGCACTCTCAGTCTTTAAAGTTGAAGTGGAACTATAGAAGAACTCAAGAACCCAGGATTGGTTTTGCTTTCCTGTTTGCTTAACACCATCTCAGATCTTATCTTTCCTCAGATTTCGGGGATTATCCCCAAGCATAAGGAAAAATTTAAGGCATATTATATTTCATGACATAAAGTAAAGTGTTGCTTCCCTCCCCGGCCTCGCAGTTTATTAACGGCTCAAGTTCAAGATGAGAGCGACTCTGAAATTCTTTTTTTCTTCTTCTTCTTGTATTATGAAGGTATGAGGATGAGGATGAGGAACTCATCTACTCTCAGCAGCATCTACCCTCATTGTGTATTTGCCCCTTTGTATGTATGTGCACGTTGTGGGTTAGTTGTTGGTTGGTTCGTTATTGGTCCTATAGTCATGTCCCAGTCTAATATGGAATACCTATAAATGAATGTGGAAATGTCATATACTTTTAGAGGTGCACACATGTATATAGATATAGCGTAACGGTCTGCAAAGAAAACAGAGGGATGTTCATTTTCAAGCAATATTTGTTCGTGCCTTTTTTCCTCAAGTGCTCTCCAAGAAACTCGTCCTCATCTTCTCTCCACATATCCTCCACATCTCTCCTCACTTGAACGCTATTTCGGACAACTAATGAGGGTTGACTCTGTTCCTCCTTCAGAGATACTATTCCTACTTCCCAAAGCACATCTTATGTCTTATACTTGATAGCGTCCCCTTATATCTGTACTCCCGTATAAAGTAACTTGCACACGCTTGGATTGAGGGGGTAGTCGCATCTCTGTATTTCAGTTGCAATATCAGAGCGAAGGGATTTCGTATGGTATGATTATCAAATCAATTTTTCCATCAAATTGGTTTTGTTTAGATAGCTTTGCTCTGACGCAGTCGAGAGCGACAACCATTAATTTCCCCAAAATAAAAACATAATATTTACGGAATTTTATAAGACTTGGTCCCAGTATGGAGCTGGTGCACATAATCTTGAGTATGTAAATAATACACATGCGTATGTTATTACTAATGGGATATGTATATAGTATTATGGTGAAAGAAATATGGACACAAAGTATTTTGGATCCCATCGCATCCACGAGAGATGGGTACTTGACAATAAAAAATGTATAATTGTATTTCACATTAGAATGTCAAGCTAATAAATCACGAATTACTTTTTGTACAATGTAAGCTTTTTCTTAATTTCCAGGCTGGTGTGTGTATGTGCATGAAACGTTTTGGAGCCTACGAAATCATCATAGGAAGTGACAGCCAATTGATTTATGTATGAATCGTAAGTATTGGGATGCATCAAAATGGCTGGAGAAGAAAACTTGGCCAATAAATCACCCCGAAAATACTCGGCTCAGGAAACTATTCAGGTTAGCTTTGCTTGTGCAGAAAAAAAAAATATATACCTACCTATATATATATATAGCATTGTTATTTTCTACATAAACAAGCATATAATCCTTTGGGCACGATAACGCGCTATGGCATAGCATAACATCGTATAAGATCTGTGTAGATCTTTTCATATTGATTTTCACACTTATTTTGTGTTAAAGTGCTGAATGGGTTGCAGTCGTTCGTTGCAAGTCAGAGTTGCAGTTGATGCTGCTGCAGCCTGCATCCTGCAACATTTTTTCTTTAAGTAATCACTTTTCTCCCCAAGCTCTCCACGTACAAATTCCTTTCCTATTCGCCTAGTCTCCTTGCGTCTGAGTTGGCGTTGGCCCGTGTCGCTGTGGTTATTGACGTAAACATTTGAAATTAGCAGTTCACACTCACACATGATTTACACGTTTGCTCGTTCATTAGTAGTAATATATCTGTACTTTGTAATAAATTAATCGGTCCAGGCTTTCAGAGCGCCCAATGCTCAATGACTAATTAACTGCTAACAATATAATAATGAACCAGGGAAATACTATATGCAAATGTGGAGAAGAGAATACAAGACGGTTGCTATAGGAAGATGCGTTATTGGTGAGAGCTGATTTCATCACGGTCGTTTTATGACTTCACGACTGGATTTCGTGCGAAAAGGTTTAATGGTATAAATAATACAGTGGTGAGGAATCACTAACCTACGTTAGTTTTAGTTGAGAATGGGGATGATGAAGGGATCTTTAAGAAAGAAGAATTCATAAAGTAGAACTAAAGGAGTCGAGGACAGCGTCATAAATTATAAAGATTTGATTCTTTTCCCAACTGGGAAGGGCCGTTGGGAAGAAATATGGAGCGATGAATAGAATCCAGTTTATCTTGGTATCTCACAAGTCCAACGACAGGTCAGAGAGAAAGAGAGAGAGAGAAAAAACGACTTAGGTATTAAGCTTATGAGTTAGTACATCTCACAGTGTGGAAGAGCTTATTGTATGTACGAATCACAATACTAATAAGATGAGGAAGAACCCCCTGGAAGGTCGGTGCCGGTGCCGGTCCAGGGGCCAGTGCCAGCCCCAGTGTCAGTCTCGTTCTATATACTCATCGTGTGAACTCTCTTCATTTTAAGCACACACGGAAAGAAGGATCAAATCTGGTTCTGGTCTGAAGCTCTTACACAGATAGTCCAGATAAAGTTTATATATGGCTTATGGTGTGCTGGGTCTGTACTCTGTACATCCACGTCATATATTAATATCAAAATAATATGCGTAAAAATAAAAGGAACCAAGGACGAAAGGACCAACTATATGGACGGACGGTCGCCGTCTTTGTCCTCCTATAAAATGTGGGATAAAAAGAATGAAAAAGAAGCGAAGGAGAGAGAGAACCCCTTATACTTTGTCCGGACCTCCACACACACACACACACAAAGATTATTGGCCATTTATTCAAACGCTCTCAAAGAAAAAGTGAGCTGAGGCTGGAAGTATAGAGAACAGAGCCAAGGCATCACATGGACATATTTCATTTTTATCTCAGTTAATATGGAGTAACGTGTCTCTTGTCAAGGTCCTACCTTCTCCCTTTTCCTACAGCCATTCTAGCCATACCTTCCATTTCCAGTTTCAGCCTCACACTACGTTGGCATTTTATTTGCGTCTTTTACAACGCTCCTTGTAAATACCAACATTTTTGTATTTTGAATTACAGCTTTTCCTATCATTATTTTGCGCTCAAATTATAGGATTAAATATTTTTGTGTACATTATTATGCAATTTACTGGACTCTGGACCAGACAGCCTTATTAGCATATAATATTCTCCTTTCCCCATTTTTCCACTGTCCACTGCCTCCTTGGAAAATAAGTACCTACCTACATACCTCCCTCCGCATCTGACCACTGCATTAAGAAAATAAATCTTGGCTACCAAAATATACCTACAAATAATTAATGATGATGTAGCCGTCCCTTGCATCGTCCCTCGTCAAACTTTATTTGTACGTTGAAGACAATTCAGACAATAATATATGTGGCAGGTTTCTAAATTTTGCAACTCAAGTATATAGTCAAGCCAATGAAATAAAAATAGGAAGAGGTATATAAAGAAAAAGCTACAGTTCAAAAACAAAAAAGAAATCGAAATCTAACGATGTAGTGTAGGCAGCAGGCAGGAAAAGGATTTAGAGAGATGGAAAGCAAAACAATGTAGAGTCTACATATATACACGTCGACTCCATTTATTCTGTCAATCACATTGAGAGAGGTAGTGAAGAGAGTATACAGCATTGAGACTTTTGTCATTGTACCCAGGGCGGCATGCATAGATCCTATGTCACTGTTTCCAGTTTTCCAGGAGAGGAAATGTCTGGAAACGGCAGGTCAGTAAAATTTTCTTTCGAGTTATTGATGCATGAAACCGAGTTGTGGACATCAAACGGCTCGTAAATCTTCCCCCTCACTGTTAGTGTCACAACCTGAGAATTGAATGTAACATTTTGTTTCCTTATAAGAAAACACATAAAATGGCAAATAAATTTTGCATCTTTAGCGCATTCATACACATCATACGCAAAAAAAAAAGTTTCTCCGGAGCTTCTGTGCTATGTAGGGTGAAGTCAATGGTAGGTAGGTACCTATAGGTATATTGCTATACTTATCTACCTATGTGCATCCCAAGAGCAGTCAAACCTTGAGTTAATAACGCGGTGGTATACATCCATAGCTATGGAAGTAATAAGAGACGGGAGGTGGGAAGGTGTGTGGAGGAGCGAGTGAGAGGAGCTCAAATGGAGAGGGTGAGTGTGCAACCCCGTGTATGTGCATAATGTGGAGCGTGGACGGGAGCGGGAACGGGAAGTGGGAGCATGTTGGAGAGGACGCTGTTGTTATGGAGGAGGCTGGCAAATTGGGGTAGAAAGGAAGAATTCAGGATGAAGGAAATGTCTTTGAGAGAATGAGAGTATCCAGAGGAAGAATTTCCCTGGAGAAATATGAAGTTAGAAGTCAGAGTTAGTCCGTGGTCCGCAGTTGAATCCGGGATCCGGATCCAGAGACGCGGAATTCTCCTTTATTACCATCATAGTATAGGAAAGAAAGTAGAGAAGGGTGTACAGCCACGTAAGTTAGACGTTCCACACATCTCCTCCGTATGCTCTCCTTGTTAGTCTCGATAAGTGTCTAGTTTGGGCTTCCTCCGTTTCTCCGTCAGTTACTTTTCGAGGAGGACGAAGAAGGGGAAAAGATAAGATGCTACATGGGGTTACGGCCACGGCCACTACTTCCACTACCACCACCACCAAGACGACCATACATCCACAGCCACATCCACTTCCACTGCACTCCTCTTCGTCTTCGTCTTCGTCGTCGTCTCAGCTTGAACTTTATGCACTCCACGCACCATCCAATGCAACTGGCAACATAAGAACTCTTTATGGCCTGCATCTCCCTCAGAACAAAAAAAATCTTGGGAAAGTCTTATCTAGCTAGTTGGAGTCTCTGCATGTTTCACTGTGCAGAAAAGGAGGGACTCAAAATCCTTAAATATGTAAACATTCCCTTCTAAACATGCAGACCATGGACCAATATGGTTTCCTTGTTGAAAGTTGAAACGGAATCACTACTGACTTTTGGTTCGTGTTCCTAGTAGAGGCTGTAGAGGTAGCATATGCAGTTCCCTGGATCTGGATCGTCTATCCCTATAGGCATACATAATACAGAGGCAGATAGGATGCAAAAGTAAAAGTAAGAAAAGTAGAAGTCAAAAGTAGCGTACAAAGCTGGAGTCACATTGTAATAATAAAGCGGGAGAGAAGAGGAAAATATTTTAGTTGCTCTCCCTCTTTCAAGGTAAATAGTGGAGGAGGGAAGGAGAAAAAGAAGCACGCCAGTCAGCGTGGCGCCAACTTAACTTTTCCTAACAGCCTGTAGGCTAAACGTCCCTCTGAGTTCCCTGGCCCTCAGAAATGAGAGAGAGAGAGTCAGAGTTGGAAGAACTTTCCATTCCATCTTCTCCTCATCTCTCTCAGTCAGAGTATCACATACTGTGCTTGGGTCACACTCATACACATTACCGCAACCTCTATAACAACCCAAGCTTAGCTCCCTCCCGTCTTTCCTAACACCTATCTTGGCCCTTTTTTTCTTCTCTCTCTCTCTCTTCCGTTTGAGGAATCAAGCGAGCTGAATAATATTTTTATTGATTTGCTTTTTCCCATGTGGATGAATGAATGGATGGGGAGTGGTGTGTTGGTGTCGGTATTGGTGTTGGCGTTGCATGGGGGTGCAGTGTGGTGTGGTGTTTGGATGCCACCTTTGACTCCAACTTTCTTCGTCTTCTTCTTCTTCTTCTTCTTCTTGATTTCATCACCTTAACTGAGCCCCATCTCCATCGCCATCGTTATCGTTAGCCAAAGCCAGGCCACAACTCTACTTTGTCACTTCAAGGTCTTAATCATCATAAATTACAATATGATTAAGTGTATGTTTAATGCATTATCCAGAACCCAGTGACAGAAATCGTTCTTTGCATATACTTGATGCATTTATTCTTATTTTCTGTATGTAGCACTGTATTCAATGCAATGTACTAATGCAGCTCAGGCCATAAGTAAGTTCTACTCTCTCACTTTGCAGTAACGATAATTCAAAAAGCGTTTTCCTGATTTGAATTTCGAATGGGTTTCCTCCGTCTACATAAATGTGGTCAACAAATCAAAAGTTGTATCTGTACAGGCAGTGCACTAAAATAAAGGTGAAGAGTCTCACGTCTCCTGACTTATTTCCTAGTACAAAAGGTGGAGGGGATATCATTCTATGAGACTTGGCGGGGCTTTATTGTTAGAAGAGTTGGGAAATTTGAAATTGTAAATTGATCACGTTCCGGTCCGGGTCCTGGTCCGGGTCCGGGTCCGGGGTGCGGTGCAATGTACCAGTATGAAACTGTATGAAGGGTTGATGGTGTGTGTAATGTCCATGTGGAGCGGTTTTACTTGTACTGTGTACTGTACTACTGCGTACTTATTGGCTTACTGTTGTTGGGTTGGTCACATGTTACTTCCTACAGTCTGCTTTGTTTTCTGTTAGACTTTGAAATGGAGGCAAAATATTATGACTTTCGATGATGGTTCATAAAACCTGAGTGACATGTTGAAAATGGCAGTTAAAATGACTTGGGTCGTCAAATGGTCATGTCAAAGTCAAGGGTGTATATTATGTAGAGTATATACGAAATAGAGATATTGTACAGTTCCTCTGTCTCTCTTATGTTTTTTGTGGTTTTATGTGTGACTCTAAAGAAGAGGATTTTTTTTTATTATGAAGATGAAGCTCTTCGCTCTAGTTCTCGATCTTGTCGCTCAAAGTATACTATCAACTATTTTATGTATAATGTGTAAAATGTGGACTTGTTACGCGGAATAAAATTCCTTTGGTTTTCCTTTTTCTTTTTTGCTCATGTCCTCCGTCAGGAGTAGGATTAGTTTTAATGGATTGTCATCTGAGTGGGTACAGATTTGATGAAAGTTACATATCGTCTGTGAAGAACCAAAATGACCCATATCCATTCTTAGTCAAAAACAAAATGCACTATCTACGAAAATATTGAAACATGTCTTAAAAGTATTTAAATAGAATATTTTGCACTTTTCAAAAACATGTAAATAGAACAGTTTGCACTTTTCAAAAATGTGTAAATGGAACATTTTACACTTTTCAAAATCATGCAAATAGAACATTTTACACTTTTCAAAAACATGCAAGTACAACATTTTATACTTTTCAAAAACATGTAAATAGAACATTTTACACTTTTCAAAAATGTGTAAATAGAACATTTTACACTATTCAAAAACATGCAAATCGAACATTTTACACTTTTCAAAAACTCGTAATTAACATTTTACGCATGTTTCTCACTCTGTTTTTATGACATAGCTCATTTTGATTGTAGCTTAAATTGGATATGGGTCATTTTGGTTCTTCACAGACGATATTGTCCGTACGGTACTACACGGTGCCCAGACTCCATGAGACACAGTATATAGGCGTAGGGGCTTTATATAGGCTGATGACGATGACTCACCATGAATCTTCTTTCCCTTTCTTCTTTATGAATACAAACTAGACTACTTAATTTTCTTGAAGCTCGATGTCGAACCAGAGCATTATACCTAAGGGGGCGCTCATGAATGACGTCATGCCCAAAAAAAAGTCTCTCCTTTTTACGACGTAATAACATTGTAATGAGCAATGCTCTACTGCCATCATGAACATCAGTAATCGAAGTCGAAGTATGGAGCCATTCCTTTATTGTATTTTGTAGTTGTAGTTTCTGGAAGGAAGTTGACATACCAAACCAAGCATAACAAAGTTAGTGCCCTTATCCATTTTGTCACCATAATGACATAAGTAAATGTCCTGTCTGTCATTTCAAATATGTTGTTATACTTTTTGCTGTGTAAACAATAACAATGACAGTTAATGTAGTATAAAGAGCTACTATGCATTTTATTTTCTTAAATATGGGTATACATACATCATTGGGAAAGATCAAACAGCAGATGACAGAGCAACCTACGAAACGGAAAAATTTCCAAGTATGATAGATCTACTTATCCAGTAGAAATTGAGGATTTGTCATCTTTCAAAACAAAAATTGAAACATTTTAATGTCTTGAAAAACATGAAATTCTGTTTATTTTTTCTGTTTTTCAAATACGTTCTGTTGGTATTTACGAAAGGTCAAAACTGTCTAGCTATTTAGGTAGGTGTATGTATTTTGAAAAGTACAAAATATTCGAATTACGTGTTTTTAAAAAATACGAAATGTTTTAATTACGTGATTTGCGAAACTACAAAATGTTCTATGTACATGCTTTGCAAAAATAAAAAATGTTCTAATTACATCCTTTGTAAAAATACAAAATGTTCTAATTACATGCTTTGCAAAAATACAAAATATTCTAATTACGTGTTTTGTAAAACTGCAAAATGCCCTAATTACATGCTTTGAAAAACTACAAAATATTCTAATTACGTGCTTTGTAAAAATAAAAAATGTTCTAATTAAGTGTTTTGCAAAAATACGAAATATTGTGATAACACGTGTTTTTTTAACTAGTTTAGTGGGTGCATTA
>JAQFZE010002887.1:0-13634 GCA_034695245.1 Dicyrtomina saundersi | reverse complement strand
GGCTATAAGGTCACCTCACTATAACGTCGTAATACACCCTTCCCCCTGAGATGACGTTATAACAAGGTTCCACTGTATCTAGATACCTATATACCTTTGCTTTGTAAGTACCTACCGTACTTATTACCTAGGTATAGTAATTATTTTTATAATACAAAGCAGAATACATATAATTATAGGCTTTACACAGCTCAGATTTGATTTGGAAAAAAACTGAAACTGAAACTGAGTCTTCTTACATGTCAAAAATGCAAAGTTCGTTTCGTTTCATTTTTCACTGTTGTTGACTGTGTGTACTAAATTTTTAAGACCTACTTTTTTCACAGAAATTTAAAATCATGTGAGGTTATATATATATATCTGACGACATCATATATGACGACATTATTTTATGATCTGAATTTATATTCTCTTACATGGTCGTGTATGGGAAATCATAACTGTAAAAAAAACTGTAACAATTTTTTTTTATTACAAAAGATCTAACTAGTAAGATTGCAAATTGCAATATGATACGAGATTTTTTATGGATATGTTTAGCATATAATATAGAATCCATAAAACATATGTGTAGGTATATGTAAATGAAGAGTGAACATGCTTAAATGACAAAGACAAACATTATACTGAACAGTTTATAGACAAGTTCTTTTTTTATTGGTGGAAATTTGTTTTTGTGTGTCGCCGCGCCGGCCTATGTATATGAAGCATATGAGCATGGCCATATTTCATAGTTCTCTGTTCTCTCTCTCTGAATTCTTTTTTAATGATTTGATTTGATTTTAATTCTGATGATTTTATCACAGCCAAATAAACAAAGGCTTATTAAGCCAGAGAAAAATCGAGAACAACAAGAACGACAAATTTTAGGATAATAAACATGTATTTAGTACTCGGTATTATATAGTCACATATGGTCATAAATTGTAAAATATTTTGTGGGGGGTCAGAGCTGTTGGATGTGCAAAATTTGCTATCTAAATTACAAATTGTGTCATAAATAGTCAAATGTTTCTACACAACTCTTTGAAAGATTCAGCTTGTGTTTTGAGCAGCACTATTTGCAGTATTATTGATATTTTGGCTTGTTTTTAAAATAGCTGCATAACTAATATAGAGATAACAAATACTAAATAAATGATTCGCTCATCGCTTTACAATTTTTGAAAATCCCGTTTTTCAAAAAAGAAATTGACATTGACGAAATGTTT
The DNA here is from genome assembly GCA_034695245.1 of Dicyrtomina saundersi. NCBI lineage: Eukaryota > Metazoa > Arthropoda > Collembola > Symphypleona > Dicyrtomidae > Dicyrtomina > Dicyrtomina saundersi. Next base: position 12,423 of record JAQFZE010002887.1, on the reverse strand, counting down.
TTCGTTTACCTTAAATGACAAACTTTTGCAAATATGTGATATTCATGATACTTCTATGAATAATACATCCTTAGCTGAAGCTACGAAATATGTATTAATTTGTTATGAAAAGGGAAACTAGCTTTTAGGCCTTAATAATAGAAACTTGATAAATCATTATTGTAAGGATGTAGAGAGATTGCCATGGAGACAGCTACGGCTGCTGTCGCTTGTGTATGTATGTTGTTAAACATCGTGTCGGTGGTGGGTGGAGTTAAATTGCAATAATACCCACTTAATCCGTTCCCACTCCACCGCCACCGCCACGCTGGAAGTTGGAAGTTGAGAAGCTAGAGAGCGAAAACGAAAAAAATCAATTAATTGAATACGAGAGCTCTTCATTGCTTGACGTGATATAGTTGATCTTTAATCTTTTTCATAATTTGAGTTCAAGTTTTCTCACTTAAAACTCATCGTGTTTCACTTATTTATACTCTGTATAAATCAGGTAGTTCACCTGTTTGTTTGTATCTGGAAATCTGTAAGAACGGGAATAGGAAATAATTTGAAGTCAGGAGCTTGCAGCTTATTTTTTTATTATTATTGTTCCGGTTGAGACTGTTTTCTTGTAAGAAAAGGTACTACTGCGGCAATCGCGGGGGTTAGAACGGGCAAGAATGAGTTCCTTTTCACTTTATACGTAAACTTATCCCTGTTAATAACTCTCAGTTGCCTGGACAATTGGACCTAATTATTAGATTCTATTATAACCAAACCGTATTTTAAAGTTAATTAATCATGTATTTGTCGCTTTTAGTCGTGTATTAATTTGTATATTTTTGTTTGAATTTTGTGAAACGCAGGAGTGGCATACATCAAGTTCTCAAAGACATCCGAGGCAGCTTGCGCCATGGAAGAGATGAATGGGAAATTTATCGGCAACAATGCTAAGTCTTTAAAGGTGCTAATAGCAAATAGTCGGGACCAAGGGTCACGCAGAGAGACGAATGAAGAAGAGCGTCTCCTCAGACTCTTCATCATTGTGCCCAAATCCATGTCTGAGTCTGATTTAAAAGAGCAATTTGCTCAATTTGGTGACGTGGAACATTGCAACGTAGTACGGGATAGAAATACCAAAGAAAGTAAAGGTTATGCATACGTCAAATTTCATAGGTAAGTCACGGCGTATAGTACGTACATATATATATATTTAAGTAATACTATCTGTAAAATTCAAATATAGATACCGGCACCGGTGTAAACTCTACATTCTAAAAATTGTAACTCTAAAGCAGCGTTTTAATGCATAGAAAATAGAAGATAGGTATAGCGGCGTGTTTGAGAGGTTTTGATTTTGATCCAATCAAGTCAAGACATCCTATTTTAATTGGTGTAAATTGAAGTAGATATAATCGTAAAATGGATTTTTTTCTGTGTATTACAATAGAATTTCCCACGCAGCCAAAGCATACGAAGGCTGTGACCGAAGCTTTAAGCCAGTTTTTGCAGACCCACGTCCGCAGAAACAATCTCTTGACGATCGTTACAGCAGTGCTCATGGTTCAACGACTGGTCCATGTATGTAAACCGCAAATTTCGATTTTTTTTGGTCATTCTCTATGAAATGTAAATTATAATAATACATATAAGTAGATGCATGTATTCAGAAAAGAAGGGGAAAAAAATAAATAGCGCTAGCTACATTTTTCAAAAAGTATATGTGAAGCCAGTGTTCTATTTATGTGAGGGTGTGAAAACCTGCAAAAATTAAAGGATAAACCGTGTCTAATCACTTCTAAAAACTACAAGATGAAAGATTTATAGAGACTATGGAAAAAGTGTACAGTCCGTGTAGATTTTTTCTAAAGTTTCAAACTAAACTATGAAAGGATAAAAAGGAATTCGTTACTGTTTCGTGAATTTCAAATTTTGAACGGCGCCTAGTATTTTTTGAAAAATTTTAAATAGCGTATCTAGTACAAGAATTGAAACCAGCCATTGCTTTATTATTGCTAAATTCAAAACTCACTGTCTAACTTGTACATTCCACGCTAATTCACCTTTTCAAAGTATAAGTATTGTGTTTTGCTCTTTATAAAACAAGAAAACGTTAAACATTGCGAAAGATGAATCATGAATTGTAAACTTGAAAACAGTTATTTACACAGTAAATGTAAATAAATATCATGGTTTGTATTTTATAAAAGGGAAGTAAGTCTTGAATTTTGAACTTTCAGTAACATTTTTGTTGTTAAAGCTGCTTTTCAAAGAATGTAGTTCGGTACTCAGTCAGATTGCCCGTGCCCGTGGCGTTGGTTTTAGCAGAGAAGTTTTGCTTATTTTCATTCTGCGACACAACGAAGTTTTTATGCTTTTTCCTCAACAATTCAATGACCTTCAAAAACATACACAACAATACAATACTCTACTTAGATTCGATGTTTAATTTCTTGTTTTCTTTCCTTAATACTATTTCAGATGATTTACATGATTATGCGTTGGATCAACCCTATCCGGCCATCGGTAATCATCATCATCATCATTCATTAAACATGGAATCATCGATGCAGCTTAATTTATCCGGAGGTTCAGGCTCACAGATGGGTGGTGGTGTTTCAAATCGTCTAACTGTCATTGCTCATGGATCTTTGAATCAAGATCAGTTGTGGAGGTTATGCGACTTTTTCCCTGGTCTGGACTATTGTAATACCCGACATGATCCAAAGACCCGACAATGCTATGCAACGGTTGTGTACAATTCCTCACAGTCTGCTGCCTACGCCAGGGAGAAACTACATGGATTTGAGTATCCACCTGGTCATAGACTAATTGTTAAATTTGAAGCGGGAGGATCTGATCAACAGTCTCACATGTCCTCACATCATGCTCATCATAATCGTTCAGGGCTCCTTGGTCCGGCTGGACCTGGGGGTGTCGCATCCCCTGGACAGTCTAGTGGGGGTGGCCGCTACAGTATTCAAGGACAGAGTAATATGAATCACAATGGATCGATGAGTGGAGGGAATGGAAGTCCATTGTTACCCGTTCAAAGATCCGGCTCTTCAATTCCTCCAGACTTGGCTACTTTGGCTGAGACTATTGCACAAGCTACGTCCATTATTCAAGCTGCTGGGCTCGGTGGACCCTCTTCTCATCACATTTCCCACGCCCAACAAGGCGAATCATACGATCCTTCTTACTGTTCTGTCAAACTCCCTGCTCCTCAACCACTTGCTCCTATCGATTCTTCTGTCATGGAAAGGTATTAAATTAAACATGAAAACCAGCACATCTTGTTCAAGTTTTGAGGTCTTGAAATAGAATTAACATCATAGCCGCAAGTCGAGAATACTCGCTCGAATCCTGATAATTATCTCACGATTCATCAGAGTGTCTTGGAACAGATTCTCAAATACCGTCGTTGAAGAACGAAAACAAGCTGTACTGAATTAATTATTCTTTCTTAACTTAACTGTCTTCCTAATCTAAATAATGACAATGCACACAGTCTACAATAGGTTAGTTTCACTTATTAATGCTGAATTGTTAAAACTAACATTAAGAAAACTTCGTTTTGTCTGCTATCTTTCAGACCTTTTATTTTCTACCTACTCTAATATTTTGTAATCTCTGGTGATGGTTTCACGTATGCTTTCCTGACAATAAATCATTATTATTATTATCTTTATATTATTAGTTAATACACTCTATTTAATGCTTTCTTGAAAAAAAACAAAAAGTGCTGTTTACATCTTTTTGGTAGTGCTAACAGAACGATATTATTGTTTTATAAAGTAGATTTACAAAGGAAGCAATTTTTTGCAAAGTTTAACCATTTGATGATAGTGTGTTTTATGTAAGTCTAGTGTACAAATAATTACATAACTTATGGCTTGTTTTCATTCTTCAATGGCGTCATAATAATGTTTGCTCGTCGAAATCAAGTAGGATCCACGCTCGGAGCTAATGCTCTACCAACCATGGTTGTACATGAGAGAATTTTAGATACTAGAGATTGATTTTATAGATAGTATTTTTGTATGCTCATTCTGAACTCAATACAGTGCACATTTTCTCCCTACAATGCTTTTTACTGCTGCAAAGTATTGCAGGGGAAAAGCATTCAAGTGTGTCAAGTTAAAAACCATTGAAGGAAAACGAACGGCTTGTCTTTTTGATCTTGTCTTTTGTGCACAGATAGTAATCTTAAATTATAGTAAAATTTGGAAAATTGCTGTGAGTCAAGTCTGAGGTGTACCGTACCACCCGTTCCTCACATTTATCTAAGCATGTAATCTCTATAGATTAATTTTGAACAGGAACATAAGTTTTTTGGAATAAAAGAAGTTCTAGTCGGAGTATTGCTTGGCGAATGATGGTTAAAATTCTATTTGCTACCCTTTGCGTGCATTTTATATATCGTTTTATGTCTCTAGGTTGTTCGTTGTGTGCCATCCAAGTCCACCTCCAATTTACGCTCTCAAAGATACCTTTGGTCGTTTTGGAAATTTAATTGACATATTTATGCTCAATGGGAAGAATTTTGGCTATGCCAAGTACGCAAGCAAGAATTCTGCTGATGAAGCCAGAGTTGTAAGTCGAAGTCAAAATTTTTGTAGTCATCATGGATATAAAAAAAATCTATTAGCTAATCATTTAATATTGTTGAGTTAGATTTTTCGCCCTTCTCATTCTTTTATGTAACTGCGTAACGTGATTGTGTCATCGTTGGAAGTGCAATATGTTTTTATGTACTTCTAGAAAAAAAACATGTACACGAGAATTTATTGTTTTTGTTTTAAGTATTTACATTAAAATTCGCACGTTTTTTAATAGCAGTGTGTTTTTTTTTCTGTTTTATTTAGACGCTTCATGGTCAGGAGATTTGTGGAATGAGGTTGAAAGTATTTCCAGCTGAGCCACAAGATTCAAAAACGTCCGGAGGGGGTGGGAGTGGTGCGGTTCATTCGAAAGGTAGTAGCGGTGGAACCATTGATCAACAATGTAAGCGTATTAAAATAGATACGGATGAAGAGGAAGCCAATTTGCTTGACTGACTCTAACCGTCCACTAGAACCAAACAAACAAAAAACACACAAAAAAAACAATCTAATTTTAAAAAAAACATGATCAAAATCACGAAAATAGAGTCAAAATCCAATTTGAAACAAAAAATTGAATGAATGAATGATTCTTCGTAACTTAATTAAAAAGGTTAGTAAAACTTTTATTTTTCTATATAATTTATTAATTTTCTTTTTTACTTTTTCTTTGCCCGCCCATGATTTAGGATGATGATGATGTGTAAAGGTCAAGGTCCAAAAATACAAACAAAAACGTTCCCGTTTTGTTCGAAATGAAACAAAAAACTGCACCCTCCCCAATTTGGCTGCCAGTCTACGACTCTGATTCTGATGTTGTCTCTTTGTCGTATTGGATGTGGATGATATGATGACACTCTCGTCAATCGTGTGTGACCTACAAGTCGTATAAAAATAATACCGAGATTGTAGAATGCATTTAAAAAAATGTAGCTACGCAAAAAGCAAAATGCCTACTTACTACTAGCAATATTTAGCAAACACTTTAACATTCCATTTTTCACCAACAAACAAAACAAAACCATATCACATGAGGTGGTGTGCCTGGTCCAGGAATGTACAGCTGCCTATATAGTTATACCAGTTCCATTGACATTATCATACCATGATATAATTACTACGAGTATGATAGACAATACCAGAATTGAGAGATATATAATATTATGTTAGGCCTCGAATTTTTGTAAAAATGTTTACACATACGTTGAGAATGTGGTTCATTGTTCATACATATATATAGTTATGTATTTTCTAAACAATTCAATGCAGTATATTGTTGTGTAAATGTAGAGAAGTATTAAGTATTAGAATTTATAATGAAATAACTATTAAATGAGAACGGCTAGGATTAGAACGACGATGATGATGATGATGACGACGACGACGTCATGTGGTCCTTAATATTTTTTGAGATAGATTATGAAACAATTACCTCGTTCGTGTATTGCCCGCAAGTCTTATAAAAAAAGGGAGTAACGATGTTTAAAATGATAAGATTAAAAGTAAAAGTAATTATATTACATGCACTATACTATTTTAGAACCTTATAGAAGGTTTAATGCAGCAGGCTACGCAAAAATAGAATGGCGTATGTTTTTGTATTTGTAATTTTATTCTAATTATAATATTGCATACACATAAGCTCACAATATAATATAGTACATAGTACATGTAGGAAAGCCATGTAGTACCTATATGTACATTCATTCAAAGCCTGTGTCAGCTAACATAACATAACAGCGAGCTGCTGTGTTACTGTTAAAATACATCTTGCAGCTGTAGTATAGTAGCTGTCTACTTCCAAGTCTGCATGTTTTTTTAATGATTTATGGTCGAAGATCTAATATTACATACATGCTATATACATTAGAAAGTTTTTTGTTTCTTTTTTTTTTATTATTATTGTTTTGCTATTATGCTGTTTGCTGGCATGGCTAATAATTGTCTGGCCAGGAACTACAAACACGAGCCAGAGCGTCATTAGCTATATACTATAATTATCACGTTGTGTATAAGTAGGTAAATTGAGTGGAAATTGATTTATATTTTGAGTCATTTACTCTGAAAAAAGTGCAATACTAAAAATAGGTATATATATAGTAACAGATATATTATATAAAATGTTAAGATATAAGTATCTTCATTGTATCGAGTTTAAAAATAGTAAAAAATAAAAAAAAAACTGATATAGAAACATCGAATCGAATCGAATCGACATCCATAAGTATTCTTGTCTGTATAAAACTATTACAAAGTATTAACACTATTACTGAAACTTTTAATGAGTGAGTAGTATATGATCCGTCCAATTTTATATACGTCTTGTTGTACAACTTGTATTTGTAGTAATTAAAAATATTTGTTTTTGTTAGTTGTTATATACTATTATATTATTATTCGAGCAATTAACGTTGAGCATTCCAGGCCTAACTAATGATGATTGTGAGTAACAAGGTTGTAAAGAATTAATCAACTTCAAACAGATAACATAATATGGCTAATATAATACAGATTATAATAGCTATATAGCAATAGCTATAACGTTGATTAATTTATTACAAACGGGTTTAGTAAATCTTTATTAGAAATTATATAGTGTCACTGAACCAATTAGGAAGCTACTTAAATGTTTTAATTCGTCTAATCGTAAGTCCCAAGTTTAAAGAAAACAAAATGAAAGGGAAAAGGAAACAACAAAATTTATCTTCGTCTTCTATACACGTTTTTAAACTTCAATTTCAATCCTTTTTGTTTTTTGTCAGTTGCTCATTTTTTTTTGTTTCAATATAAACATTTATACAATTTCTTACAATATCCACAGAGAATAGATTTTAATACATACAATGAAATTGTAAAGCAGAGATTCTATATTTTATATAATGTTACTAAATATGAAATGGGATTATATATTTTTGAAACCATGTTATTATATATTTAAAAACCAATTTCTATTTAACTATCTTCTAATTATATAGAATTAGTACATATATATTATATAAAGCAGAAGCAAAACTTATATCTACTATTAACTAGGTAGTTTAAAATTTGATTTTTTTAAATATTATAACGAAAGCAAAATTTTACAAAAAAAAACAAAACATAACATTAGTAAAAACAAAGGAAAGGAACTAAAAAAACCTTCTAAAACTTTTTTGTTTACTACTATTACGCAGTACCTACACATACGGGATCTACTACAATGAAATTACAGTGATATTATGACAAATAATATTTACAAAATTACAAGTTACAAAAATTACTGGTTACTTATATATTAAAACTTGGAAACTTTGCGGCCTTGTAAAATAATACTATACAGTGGATGTGAAATTTTTGTAAACTCATCCTTGTGTACTATACTCTACGACACAGCTAAATTACAGCCAATTTTACTATCCACAGAATAGTATTAATATTATATATGAAAAAAAAAGAGCAAAAACAATGAAAAGATACAGACAGAGTACATCATTGTATACATTGTTATAAATACAGCACTAGACAATTTTAATTTACTCAGCCTCAAATTTTTTTTTTAAATTCTCTACACTCAGACTTTTGATTGATGACTTTAGTATATACAAAAATAGAAACATAATTCTAATCTAATATCGTAACTTTCATAAGAGCTATTCTCTGGACTGGACGAGGATTTTGGCCTGGCCTGCGTCAAAAATGTTATTATTTTATAAGTTTTCTTACAACACAGAGGCGTACAATCACAATTTTGAGTATATTTTGTGGATGTGTTTTTGCATTATATTATAAAGTTAAGTAAGACGACGACATGACTGTCTCTATATAGATCTACTAAACAAAAGTGATCTGATATTCTAAGGTATTAATTATACATTATATATTACATTAGCGGCCTGAGTTAAGTATGTATGTACCTTATGTACAGTACAGCTCCAAATAACTCCCGGGGGGAGTTACATCAAATTTTACTTTAGACCCGGGACTAATTAAGGTCTAGAGTATATCATTCCTATATCTGATTCGATGCTATAAAGATCCCGGAAGTTATTAGGGACCCCCTGGAGTTATTTGGAGCTTTACGGCACTTCTGCTAGGATTTTACAAGATTTAATCAATTGATGTGTCAATTCAAGGCGAGGCGGCGTGAATCTTCCAATTTAAGTGTATAGTATAAGACACAATAAATTAGTACCTATACAGCTAAACTTTGTTAAACATTTTTATGTATTTTTGCCATTTTAGCTTTATAATTTGTAATGGAAATGGAGATGGACGGACATAAGTCGACTATTGTCATATTAAAATGTATTTTTAATATTATTATAAGTTATATTATGTAAGTGCTGAATGTCCAAGTCAAAGAGTGCCCAAAAAAAATGATGACTGTGTTTAAAAAATTCCAAAATGAATCACGCAGGTTACTTATCAAGTGTTCTTAAAAAATAATTAATTACTTACTATAGGCATTTTTTTTTAGTTTTAGTTGTAAGAAAAGTTCAGATAGTATAACTATAATATTATGTTAGTAGTTAGAAGCACTTGCATTGTAAGTGCATGCGTATTAGTTTTATTATTACCTAGATTAATTTTAGGAAGGTAGAGTAGTACAGTTGTAGAGTTAATACATATTATAAAGAAAATACAGATAGTTATAAATTATAAAATACGTATGCCTAGTTAGGTAGATAAAATTACTATATTGCAAAACAGCGCAGGATAAACGATTACAATCTTGAGTCCAATTAGATATAAGCATGTGCATATACATACTATGTAACGTACTTATTACGCATGTAATTTATAATTGTTGAAATAATTTTAAAATTATATTTATGAAATTCAGTTATTATTAAGCACGCCGTTTATTTGTTAAGTATGTTATATAACTATGAACAACATTAACTTAGTAGAGATTAAATAAGATTAAGCTAAGATTAATAATAGTAATAATGAAAATGGATGCATTTGCAAAAAAAGCTTTAAGCTCATGGAGGCAAACTATAATATATTGTATAATAATTTTAAATCATAATTTTGAAAACAGTCAGTAATACTCTTTTAAGCTTTAATTTAATTTATTAGGTCTACGTGATTACTACTACTAGTACGAGTACTGTTACTGAATACAATAAACTATTTGAGTTTTTAGTTATATACGTAACTAAAACTAAATAGTTATTGTCATTCATCCATTGTTTAAGTTGGCATTTAATTATTACAATGTATGGAATATACTATTAGAGTGCTTTTAAGTTAAAAATACAGGATGAATATCGAATATTAATATTATTGACAATAATGAATAATATGTTATAGAAATTGTTAATAATTATATAGTCTAAAGGTAAAATATAATTATTAAAGATATATAAATAATTATGTGGGTTGTTGTATTTTAAAAGTTTATTAAAAAAAACTCATTTCTGATGTGCACAAAACTGAAGCTTTAAAACAATGCGTGCTCAAAGTCGTGTAAGCGTTAATATTTGAATTCAAAGTTACTTAACTAAAATTAATTAACATTGGAAATGGGGGGAAATGTAGTCGGTCGCATATAGCCAGAAGTCAAAGATGGTTTATATTTGTAATGTACTTATAGTAATAATATGACCATATTTTCAAAATAATGCTGGCCATCCAAAAGCCAAAGTTTTAGCTTTAATAATATTTAATCATAATTTTATTATTATAGGTTAGGTACCTAGTAATACTACTACGATATTTTAAAAGTCTAAAAAAAAAGAGTAAAACTCGAAAGGTTGAAAGTTTGGAAGGTTGTTTTTATATATAAAAGTTGTTTAGGTAATTCCCACACATGTCCCAACTTGTTTGCTTTACTTCTTTTTTATTTTGGTTGGAATGGTATATTCGTTGCTATTAATAATAATCGCACAATTACATTATGCTTGCATGATCTTGTATAGTTACAAAAATCACTCCTAAAACTCAATTAAATCTTTGTTATGTGACGACACTATCAAACCAATACTTAAGAACTATAGCATTACATGCCAAGGGCAAAGTACAGTACTTTCTGACGGTACAGTAGTTACAGCAAATTTTGACGCAAATGATGGTATGCACGGCAGCCCCATTATATTACGACCGTGGTAACGATTACAATAATAACCCTACGAAACAAAAGTACAAACACTACGCTGTGTTTTAATAAGGATTCTTTCTAGAATATCAATAGCTATATTTTTTCACCGTTATATATTCTTAGTAATAATAACAATAATGTGTAAAAAATATAGCTATAGGTTCTGTGCAAACAAAAATTGAACAAAGTATAACATACGATATACTGGTACACTGGTAGTTAGTTGCTACATTAGATGACGATTTTTTTTTTAAAAAGGAAAAAACTTAATATTCTTAAAATAAACGAATAATACGATATTTTTTTGACCAATTGACATGTTTGTTTTTCTCTGACCTCTCTAGATATGATGAAATGATGATGACATTGATGAGAATGGAAATTTGATGGGACTGGGACAATATAATCTTGGAATGAGGATCAAACAAAAAGAACGTGACAACCACTTTTGTGACGTAACAAATAAAATTTTCTACAAACACAAAAAAAACTACCTACTACCTACCTACTTATAGAACGAAAAACAACTATACTACTACTAAAAATTTACCAATACCAATACCAACTATACAAAACTACAAACTACAAAAAAGAACATAACAAAACTTAAACTACCTTTTGACTCCCCTCTCTCTCTCTTTCTACATTATCTGTCTATATCTATCTTTCTATCTAAAATCTAGTCTATCTATCTATAGCTATCTGTTTCATTGCTAATTACGTGTTGAATTAATTAATAATTTACTATTTACATGTACATTACATACACGATAAGGATAAGGATTATATATTAATATTTTGAAGAAACAAAATACTACAATTTCATGCTATACAATAGGCTGAACCTATATTACCTAATTATAAAAAATATATGTAGGAGGAATTTAAAAGATTGAAAATTACGAACAAGTCCAAATCTAAAAAACTAAAGCGAACCAAAAGTTGAAAGTCAAAACAAACCAAAAACTATAACCTAAAAATTTATATAACTAAAAGTCATGACCTCCAATGAACTAATAACTAAAAGACCTATAGTGTCCAGTATATATTATATAGTATTTTGAATTATGCATGGTAGGATATACGTAGTCACACATCTGTTGTAACATAAATTAGTAGAATTTTAGATTTTATAGAAGTTATAATATATATTTAGTATTGTTAGTAGAATGACCAGTACATTCTTTATTTGAATACAATTTGTAATGTGATTTAAAAAAAATAGAATTTACGATTAGAAATTTATAAAATTTTATAAAATATTCACTTATATTTTAAACATTTATTTGAATTTGGTTTTTGGTTGGTATTTTAATTTGATTGGTTTGTTAATGATTGTTTTACATTTTTATTAATTATATGGTACCTATACACAGAGGAAGTTATTGGAGAAGCAAGGAAATAGAATTACTTGAGTTATTTCTATTTTTTATGAAATGGGAATACAATAATTTAAATTTCTCTTTTATTCTTGAAATGTCCTATTATCATCCTATTACACTGCTAAAACTCAATACTGAAAACTTAAATAACTCCAAACCGAAACTGATGAGAGAACTGAAAAACAAAAATTACACACAACTTAACTAACTGAAACGAATACGAAACTAAAAAAAAATACGATCGAATTTATTTTATTTCTTAGAACGAAAAAACATTATAATACGAGAAAAGTGAACTTCATTATGTATGTATCTTATGGGTTCCATAACTGACACGCTCACAGATTCGTATCAGTCATTTCATAGCTCAGGCCATTAC